>JBBPFD010000328.1:0-33103 GCA_038363315.1 Mugilogobius chulae
TATTTTGATAAAGTCCTTTTTGTTGAGTCTTTGATCAAAACAAACTCCTGAAAATGTTAAAGATAAAAAAACATGTTATTTAGAGTTGAATCAGGCCCTGGGACCAATCACCCTCAGAAAACAAAACCCCGAAACTCAAAAACTTTAACAAGACTTTTGTATAAATGTTTGTGGGTCACTTTAGTTCTAAAACTCATTTTGAGTTAAAGACCTTCAGCTTCTGCAGAAGAAACGTCAAAACACAAAATCTGCCAAATCTAGAGTCATTCAGGTCTAAAAAACAGATTTACCAACACTTAGTATATTTACGACACTTATATTTACCACACTTATATTTACCACACTTATATTTACACACTTTTATTTACCACACTTATATTTACCACACTTATATTTACCAACACTTATATTTACTGACACTTATGTTTACCACACTTATATTTACCACACTTATATTTACCAACACTTATATTTACGACACTTATATTTACCACACTTATATTTACCGACACTTATATTTACCACACTTATATTTACCACACTTATATTTACCACACTTATATTTACCACACTTATATTTACCACACTTATATTTACGACACTATTTATTTACCACACTTATATTTACCACACTTATATTACCAACACTTATATTTACCACACTTATATTTACCACACTTATATTTACACACTTATATTTACCCACTTATATTTAACAACACTTATATTTACCACACTTATATTTACCACACTTATATTTACCACACTTATATTTACCACACTTATATTTAACAACACTTATATTTACCACACTTATATTTAACAACACTTATATTTACCACACTTATATTTACCAGCACTTATATTTAAAACACTTATATTTACCACCTTATATTTACCACACTTATATTTAACAACACTTATATTTACCACACTTATATTTACCGCACTTATATTTAAAACACTTATATTTACCACACTTATATTTACCGCACTTATATTTAAACACTATATTTACGACACTTATTACAATATTTACCACACTTATATTACCACACTTATATTTACCACACTTATATTTACCACACTTATATTTACCACACTTATATTTACCACACTTATATTTAACCACACTTATATTTACGACACTTATATTTACCACACTTATATTACCACACTTATATTTACCACACTTATATTTAACAACACTTATTTTACCACACTTATATTTACCACACTTATATTAAAACACTTATATTTACGACACTTATATTTACCACACTTATATTTACCACACTTATATTTACCAACACTCATATTACCAACACTTATATTTACCAACACTTATATTTACCACACTTATATTTACCAACACTTATATTTACCACACTTATATTTACCAACACTTATATTTACCACACTTATATTTACGACACTTATATTTACCACACTTATGTCTACCACACTATATTTACCAACACTTATATTTACCAACACTTATATTTACCACACTTATATTTACCAACACTTATATTTACCACACTTATATTTACCACACTTATATTTACCGACACTTATATTTACCACACTTATATTTAAAACACTTATATTTACGACACTTATATTACCACACTATATTTACCACACTTATATTTACCACACTTATATTACCACACTTATATTTACCACACTTATATTTAAAACACTATATTTACGACACTATATTTACCACACTTATATTTACCAACACTCATATTTACCAACACTTATATTTACCAACACTTATATTTACCAACACTTATATTTACCAACACTTATATTTACCACACTTATATTTACCAACACTTATATTTACCACACTTATATTTACGACACTTATATTTACCACACTTATGTTACCACACTTATATTTACCACACTTATATTTACCACACTTATATTTACCACACTTATATTTACCACACTTATATTTACCACACTTATATTTACCGACACTTATATTTACCACACTTATATTTACGACACTTATATTTACCACACTTATATTTACCACACTTATATTTACCACACTTATATTTACGACACTTATATTTACCACACTTATATTTACCACACTTATATTTACCACACTTATATTTACCAACACCTATATTTACCAACATTTATAATTATTTAAAATATGTAGTCATGAATGAGCTTGTGTTGTTCTTATGTGCAGAGCTTGTTCTCACTCTGAGTCTCAGAGTTTCACCTTCACAAAGTCAGACAGACATTTGTTTGTGTCCAAAAGTGAAAGAAACAGTTTCAGTTTGAGACGAGTTTAGTCAGACTGCGTTTGTAAGTTGTTTTTTACAAAATAAATGACTTCAAGGCTCATTGTATACAGTAAGTGTGTTTTCACTTCCTGCTCTGGTCTCTGATGTAAATGTGTCTGTTTTTTCAGTTCTGAGTCAGACCACCAACAGCACCACCATCGCTCCAACCAGCCAAACCAACACCACGGCTATCACCAACAACACCACGACAATCGTAAACAACGCCACGACTATCACCAACAACGCTACGACTGTCTCAAACAACGCCACGACTATCACCAACAATGCTACGACTGTCTCAAACAACGCCACAACAATCTCAAACAACGCCACAACAATCTCAAACAACGCTACAACAATCTCAACCAACATTACGACAGTCGCCTACAACATTACGACGGTCTCAAACAACGCCACAACTGTCTCTAACAACGCCACAACAATTGCAAACAACGCTACAACTGTCGCCAACAACGCTACAACAGCTGCAAATGGAAACTCGACGTCTCAGAGCTTAGGGGCGGGGCCAGCACCGCCTCTAGCTCCGCCTCCACAGCGGCTGCGTCGTCGGGCGTCCCGGGCTGGGCCATCGCTCTGCTCGTGTTAGCGTCTGTGGCTCTGCTGCTGCTGCTGCTGCTCCTGCTTGCTCTGGTGAGAACGAACCGGCCAATCAGAGGAGAGGGGGAGGGGCTAAGGGGTAAAATAGGCCAACCAGAGGAGAGAAATGAAGGGTGGTAAGGGTAGAACAGGCCAATCAGAGGAGAGAAGGGGAGGGGGGTAAGGGTAGAACAGGCCAATCAGACGAGAGAAGGGGAGGGTGTAAGGGTAGAACAGGCCAGTCAGAGGAGAGAAGGGGAGGGGCTAAGGGTAGAACAGGCCAATCAGAGGAGAGAAGGGGAGGGGCTAAGGGTAAAACAGGCCAATCAGAGGAGAGAAGGGGAGGGGGTAAGGGTAGAACAGGCCAGTCAGAGGAGAGAAGGGGAGGGGCTAAGGGTAGAACAGGCCAATCAGACGAGAGAAGGGGAGGGGCTAAGGGTAGAACAGGCCAATCAGAGGAGAGAGTTTCTGGGCTTTATTTAAACTCCAGCCTGGTGTTTAATCGGAGAATTCAGATTATGTGAAGCTGAGGTTAGTCAGTGTTTTTGTTTTTGTGAAAGTTAGTAAAGGAAAGAAAACAAAGAAGATAAAGTCCTGCTGACAGGCTGTAGGGGGCGCTCTGCCTCATACACTGTGGTTCAAACAGACGACAAAGACCTCAGACATTACTGATGTTGGTTCTGCTGCTAGAGTTAGAGTTCAGTTAATGACTCATGTGTGTTACACTGTTTTAACTTAAATCCACTTTTACTTGGAAACCAGAACGTGTTCTAAATGGACTCGCCCAATAAGTTATTATAATTGTCACGGCCCCGTTCGTACTGGAAGACTCAATCCGTCCGGAAGCTCCCTTCTTTTCTAAATAAAATAGAAATGAAGGGCTATTTTTGTGTTCTTTTTTAAACACAAAATACTATCATCATCCACAAGCCCTATATTCATGACCCACAGCCGTAGAGCTGGGCAATATATTGAATTTTAGATAATATCGTGAATGTTGTTTTGAGATATGCAAAAATTAAATATCGTGGAGTAAAAACAAGAGCTAATTTATATTTGAAAATATATATTAGTGATGCTGTATACTTTCTAACAGACAAAACAAGTTTATTTGTATCACAGTTGACTGATATTTACACACTAGAAAAACAACCATCTTAAACTAGACAACGAGGGAATAAGTGCCTGTAATAAGTACTATTTGACTTCCTTTGGGTCAATTTTTATTGGTTTCGACTACAATTGCCAATGGAACGAGCATAAAATATATTTTTTTACATAAAATAAGAAAAATAAACACTGACAAAGTTTCCAAAGTAAGAACTAAATTTACTTGTTCTATTGGCAAATCTTTATTTAAGAAATAAAAAAGTAATTCAATCCATTTTAGAAGGTTTTTTAAGTGTAGTAACAGATTTGAAGACCGGTTTTGACAAGTTTATGTGGGACAAATATCGTTACCAAGGTACGCCAAAAAATTATGGAGATATTCATTTTTGTCAATATCGCCCTACACAGCCGTTATTTGCCTTTTATCAGTTTATCAAGAGATTAATTAAGTATTAATACAAGAGTTTGATCTTTGAACGCATCATCACACGTGACCTTACGAGCCTCGAAAAAATATATAATTTGTGGCGATTTCTTAAACAACACTTTTCTTTATTTGTTCATAAACAGTTAAATAATTCATGAATAAAGACTCTTTAGATTACATGTGTCAAACTCAAGGCCCAGGGGCCAGATTCGGCCCTTCACCTCATTTCCTGTGGCCCTAAGATTACTTAAATTTTATATTAGTGCCAAGAGTAATCTGGGTATCTTAAACGAATTAAATGATTTGTCTGAAACTTAAAGCGAAAATTAAAGGGGCTGTACTGTGTAAGATTGAGAGGAATTTTAATGATCACTTATAGTCCACAAACATTTAAATCATATTTATTCTTTACAACAGGGGTCCCCAACCACCGGTCCGGGGCCCAAACCGGTCCGCGGGCCATTGGCTACTGGTCCCCAGAGGATTCTTCAATATTTATTTTATTTTTATTTTATAGTCTATCACTACTTCCTTGTGCTTTACTATGACAATACAGTGCCACTTAATCATATAAATAGCAAATTCAAGCAATAAGAGACCTAAAAGCATACACAATAACTGGTTGTTTGCATTTTAAATTGTTGTTATTGCGCTACACAACCTCGACCGGTCCCTGGAAAAGAAATTTGTGACTTTACCGGTCCTTGCCAGAAAAAAGGTTGGGGACCGCTGCTTACAACATGAATACTTAAGAGAGCACTGTTAACACTCCACATCAGTGATACATTTATACGTATTTGAAATGTTTTATTACGGCCGAATGTGGATCATTGACGCTAGATGGCATCATGCTTAAAGGCAAAATGCACTGGAAATGCTCCCCCTGATGTTCAAAAGTGGAAATCACTTTGTTTGTTTTTCTTACACAGTGCCCCTTTAAACTAATGCAGATGTATAGTCCAGTAATTTTCACTTCAATATATCTACAATAATCAAATACAACTATTGTTTGTAGTATGTCAAAGACCAGTAAGGTTAATTGAGTTACAACTGGCTCTTCGAGGACTCCCCCGATGCCAATGTGGTCTTTGTGAAAATGAGTTAAACACTCCTGGTTTAGATCAAAACAAGCTTTTACATGATTATTTTCAATGTTGCTGTTCTAATCACACTTCGGACGGATCGGGTCTGACGGTACGAAAGGGCCGCGACAATAATGACTAGAAAAAGGGCGGGGCCTGATGCCGTGGCAGTTGCAGCAGCCATCTTGCGAAGAGAGAGGCAGTACAACTCTAACTGAAAATAATGTAGAAATAAGGTCAATAATTTATAAATTACAGTTCATAATTGCACATATAATGATAATGATTGTGGTCCAAATAATCCTGTTTCCTTCACTGCTGTTCCTTTAAAAGTCTGTTTGTTCCACTTTAGTTTGGTCGAACAAAAGCAAAATAAAAGTACAAACATGAAAAGTACAAAGGATCAAAGTGTTTAAGGGAAAAAGTCGTTTCAAAGTTCATTCACTGAGAGTTTGTCTGAGATCTCCCTGCACAAGATGGCCGCCGGAGCTGGAGTTACCGTGGAAACGAACTCATTGGGTAAAACGAATGAGTAAAAGCAGTGTGTCTGTTGCAGTTGGTGTGGTGCTGCCGTAGGGGGCGCTCTGGCAGCACGGGATGTACGAGCACCACAGAGACGACATTCCTCTTTACACCACCCACGGACGCTTCGAGAGGAACGGAGGGGTGAGTGAAGCTCCGCCCACACGCCTAACAGCCACACGCTCACACGCTTACACCTCCACACGCTTACACCACCCACGGACGCTTCGAGAGGAACGGAGGGGTGAGTGAAGCTCCGCCCACCACCGCCCACACGCTCACACGCTCACACGCTCTCACAGGCGGTGTCCTCTCGTCCACACTGTTCACTCACAGGTCACTCTTCAGGGGTCACATTTTGTAGTGGTGTCTGAATGTCCAGCAGGTCAAACAGTAAGTGCTCAAAATTCCCACAATGCATCTGGAACAGTAGTGAGGCCATGTACGTATCACATAAACGGTCCATATACACACAATTCACTGTGAGAATCAGAAACACAGCGTGGACAGAGTCAGGTCTTTAACTGTAAACAACACGTCTGAAGTAAAGAAGAAACTAAACACTCAGAACTGAAGCCGTTACTGTAAAGTTTGTAGTTTGGGCTGTAAACATGAATTATCCAGTCTGGTTTTAGTCCAAGTTAAACCAGACTTGTATTAGGATTAGTCTATAAGAGACTAGATTTTCATGACTGCTCCCGCCCGATCCCGACGCCCCGTGTGACGGGACCCGCCCGAGAAACCCCCGCGGGTCCCGTCGGTCCCGACTTTTTTTTTTTGGTGACACGGAGGTTGCGTGGCGGCTCCAGGGCATAACAACACGGACACAAATGACTAAACTCTGCATAACTCTCTGCATCTAGACTTAAAATGATTAGGCACCAGCCTAAATAATCTGTAACAAGGCGATTATGTTATTGACACATTCAATCATAAAGCCATGATGTCTGTGTGTTTCTGACCTGAAATACAAAGCTCCTCACACCTCCAGGTTCTGGCCCAAACTCCGTGTGTATAATCTCCATCTCCTCGTGTGTAAAAGTCAGTCCTTCATTCATTCCTCTGGGCCCGTCCTGCTGCTGCTGCTGGAGCGAGGACGCACAGCTGATACGCACGCTATAGACTAGGAATACAGCAGCAGGTTTACGTGTCTGCACCTCGCAGGTGTCAGTGTTGTGTCTCTCTGTTGAACAGCAGCGCACAAAGCAGTATTTCTTTCTTGTTACGTAATATTTTTAAGACAGCGGAGAGAGCGGAGTCCGGTCGGGACCCGAAGTGTTTGCCTGACCGCCCGGTCCCGCCCGAGGCAACGCTAAAACCGCCCGATCCCGAAGGTTTGCTCACGGCCGTGGGTCCCGCGGAATTCCCGCCCATGCAGGTCTCTAGACCAGGATTTATTACAAAAGTTCATTTTTATCAGACTTTTTTGCTGATCGTTATTTGAACTGAAGGAGGAGAGTCATGTGACCCGAGTCAGCTGAAAGTAGTGGCTTCTGTACTAAAGACCAGATGAACGAGTCACTGACCAGGACCTGAACAGGACTGGAACGAGTGTGGACGACAGGACACAGCCACACTCACACGCTAACACGCACGATGTCATCACCAGAGAGAGGCTCATGACGATAGGACAGAGAAGCTCATGACGATAGGATAGAGAAGCTCATGACGATAGGACAGAGAAGCTCATGACGATAGGACAGACTCATGACGATAGGACAGAGAAGCTCATGACGATAGGACAGACTCATGACGATAGGACAGAGAAGCTCATAACGATGGGACAGAGAAGCTCATGACGATAGGACAGACTCATGACGATAGGACAGAGAAGCTCATAACGATGGACAGAGAAGCTCATGACGATAGGAAAGACTCATGACGATAGGACAGAGAAGCTCATGACGATAGGACAGACTCATGACGATAGGACAGAGAAGCTCATAACGATGGGACAGAGAAGCTCAACGATAAATTTTGGTGCCCTATGCAAGATTTCAAAAAGGTGCCCCCCCCCACAAAAAAATAAATAAATAAAATATAAAAAAAAAATAAAAAAAAATTCCAGCCTCAAACCGACCCCACAAACGCACTGTATCTATTCATTTTTTTTTTATTTTTTTATTTTAACTTTTTTATTATTATTACATAATAGATGCATTTGTTTTTTTATCTGGGATGTTTTAGAACAGTAAATCCATTAATTTCAATTTTTGCCAGATTGCTTTCCAGTGGGCCCCAGACCTCTTTGCCCCTCCCTAAACTGCCCTCTGCTCCGCCACTGTTCCCTCTCCTGCGCCACTGAACACAGCCCAGCGTAAAGCTGCATCCTCACGCTAAAGTTTGAGGAAATACAATCGTCTGTAACTTGTGTCAGGACAAATAGACTAGATTCATGGTTTGTGTTTCCCTCTGAAAGAATCTGAACATAAAAGTGGAAAAATCCGCCGTATTTCGCCGCGGTTATTTACGTGATCAAATCTGCAGCCGTCTTAAATCATCTGCTGTTTCTCCTCGTAACTGACCCAATATGTGTCCTATTGACGCGAAATAAAGATTGTCTAAGAGCTTATGAGGTGTAGAACATGTTCCTGTGTTCGAAACGGTTTCCAGAGTCTTTGATTTTGCCGCTGTGTTGTTAGGAACCATCAGGCACCTGCGTCTAGACCAAACTTTGTCTGTCACTCATGAGCAGTGGGACGGTACAGCTCGGCTTGGTGCCCCCAGAGCAGGTGATGCCCTACTCGCTCTGCGTTATGTGCGTATTGGGAGCGGGCGGCGCTGCGATAGGACAGAGAACTCATGACGATAGGACAGACTCATGACGATAGGACAGAGAACTCATGACGATAGGACAGACTCATGACGATAGGACAGAGAAGGCAGTGAATGGATTGAGTCAACTCAGCAGATTAAAAATGTATTGAAATAACATTTTGAAATTCCATAGTCAAAGAACAACGTTATTAACAGCAAAAACTGGCTCCGCCCACCATTGTGTTTTCATTCTCTCTCTCTCCCTCTCTCCTCTCTTCCCTTTCCTCTCTCTCTCTCTCTCTCTCTCTCTCTCTCTTTCTTTCCTCTCTCTTCTCTCCCTCTCTCTCTTCTCTCTCTCTCTCTCCTCTCTCTCCTCTCTCTCTCTCTCTCTCTCTCTCTCTCTCCTCTCTCTCTCTTCTCTCTCTCTCTCTCTCTCTCTCTCCTCTCTCTTCTCTCATCTCTCTCCTCCTCTCTCTCCTCTCTCTCTCTTCCTCTCTCTCTCTCTCTTCCTCTCTCTCTCTCTCTCCTCTCCTCTCCTCTCTCTCCTCTTCTCTCCTCTCTCTCTCCTCTCTCCTCTCTCTCTCTCTCTCTCTCTCTCCTCTCTCTCCTCTCTCTCTCTTCTCTCTCTCTCTCTCTCTCTCTCTCTCTCTCCTCTCTTCTCTCTCTCTCCTCTGGAGGTTGCCGGTAGATTCCTGGGGGAGGGAACACAAGTCTATAATAATAGTTTGTTGGTTTGCTCAGGGTCGGTCTTGTTTTTTTTCAGAGAAAAGAGAAAGAGAAAGGGGACAGCAAAACACAAAACACTAAAACAGTATCAGCCGCAAACCTGGAAGAGTCAGGTCAAGTCAGGTCTGGTCACCACAGTCAGGTCAGGTCTGGTCACCACAGTCAGGTCAGGTCTGGTCACCACAGTCAGGTCAGGTGGTCACCACCAGTCAGGTCTGTCAGGTGGTCACCACAGTCAGGTCAGGTCTGGTCACCACAGTCAGGTCTGGTCTGGTCACCACAGTCAGGTGGTCACCACAGTCAGGTCTCACAGGAATTCAGACACAGAGCCAGTGATTAATTCTGATCAGAGACGTTTTGTAACGGCAGAGACATTCAAGTACTTTACTTTTAGGTCCTGATCAATTTGTGATTGGTTTTCTTTGAGCCTTAGGCGGGAGGAAACACTCTGGAGTCAGTGACTTTGGGCCTTAGGCGGGAGGAACACTCTGGAGTCAGTGACTTTGGGCCTTAGGCGGGAGGAACACTCTGGAGTCAGTGACTTTGGGCCTTAGGCGGCAGGAACACTCTGGAGTCAGTGACTTTGGGCCTTAGGCGGAGGAACACTCTGGAGTCAGTGACTTTGGGCCTTAGGCGGAGGAACACTCTGGAGTCAGTGACTTTGGGCCTTAGGCGGAGGAACACTCTGGAGTCAGTGACTTTGGGCCTTAGGCGGGAGGAACACTCTGGTTGTTTGGCTTGGCAACACCTGGAGTCAGTGACTTTGGGCCTTAGGCGGAGGAACACTCTGGAGTCAGTGCTTTGGCCTTAGGCGGAGGAACACTCTGGAGTCAGTGACTTTGGGCCTTAGGCGGGAGGAACACTCTGGAGTCAGTGACTTTGGGCCTTAGGCGGGAGGCAGGGCAGGACTTGGCGGGGAGGAACACTCTGGAGTCAGTGACTTTGGGACGCTTAGGCGGGGAGGGCAACCACTCTGGAGTCAGTGACTTTGGGCCTTAGGCGGAGGAACACTCTGGAGTCAGTGTCTTTGGGCCTTAGGCGGGAGGAACACACAGACACATTTTCTTTCGTTCACAAAGGTATTTACAGATGAAGAGTAAGGAATCCCTAGATAGTTTCCCCATGATGCTGTGTTTCAGGAAGTGTCTGCAGGAGGAATCGCCAACTGACCAATCACAGAGCGGCTCGTTTTGTCTCCTTTTTGTCCTGTTTTCATTTGAATCACCGTTTCTCTGATTTTAAAGTAAAAAACCACAAGAATTTATTAAAATGTTTGATTTTTTACTCAATGAGTTTGTCTTTTCTGTTTGTCTAAACCTCAACAAAACTAGTCCTGCTTTAGTCCTGATTTAGTCCTGCTTTAGACCTGGTTTAGTCCTGGTTTAGTCCTGTTTTAGTCCAGCTTTAGTCCTGCTTTAGTCCTGTTTTAGTCCAGCTTTAGTCCTGTTTAGTCCTGTTTAGTCCTGTTTTAGTTCTGGCTTGTTTTAGTCCTGGTTTAGTCCTGCTTTAGCCTGTTTTAGTCCTGTTTTAGTCCTGATTTAGTCCTGTTTTAGTCCTGGTTTAGTCCTGTTTTAGTCCTGCTTTAGTCCTGTTTTAGTCCGCTTTAGACCGGTTTAGTCCTGTTTTAGTCCTGTTTTAGTCCTGATTTAGTCCTGCTTTAGTCCTGTTTAGTCCTGTTTTAGTCCTGCTTTAGTCCTGTTTTAGTCCTGCTTTAGTCCTGTTTTAGTCCAGCTTTAGACCGGTTTAGTCCTGTTTTAGTCCCGTTTTAGTCCTGTTTTAGTCCTGCTTTAGTCCTGTTTTAGTCCTGTTTTAGTCCTGTTTAGTCCTGTTTTAGTCCTGTTTTAGTCCTGTTTTAGTCCTGCTTTAGTCCTGTTTTAGTCCTGCTTTAGTCCTGCTTTAGTCCGTGTTTAGTCCTGTTTTAGTCCTGTTTTAGTCCTTTTTAGTCCTGCTTTAGTCCTGTTTTAGTCCTGTTTTAGTCCTGCTTTAGTCCTGTTTTAGTCCAGCTTTAGACCCGTTTAGTCCTGTTTTAGTCCTGTTTTAGTCCTGTTTAGTCCTGCTTTAGTCCTGTTTTAGTCCTGTTTTAGTCCAGCTTTAGACCGTTTAGTCCTGTTTTAGTCCTGTTTTTAGTCCTGTTTTAGTCCTGCTTTAGTCCTGTTTTAGTCCTGCTTTAGTCCTGTTTTAGTCCTGCTTTAGTCCTGTTTTAGTCCTGTTTCAGTCCTGTTTTAGTCCTGTTTTAGTCCTGTTTTAGTCCTGTTTAGTCCTGCTTTAGTCCTGTTTTAGTCCTGTTTTAGTCCTGCTTTAGTCCTGTTTTAGTCCTGTTTTAGTCCTGTTTTAGTCCTGTTTTAGTCCTGCTTTAGTCCTGTTTTAGTCCTGTTTTAGTCCTGTTTTAGTCCTGCTTTAGTCCTGTTTAGTCCTGCTTTAGACCCGGTTTAGTCCTGTTTTAGTCCTGTTTTAGTCCTGTTTTAGTCCTGCTTTAGTCCTGTTTTAGTCCTGCTTTAGTCCTGTTTTAGTCCTGCTTTAGTCCTGTTTTAGTCCTGTTTTCAGTCCTGTTTTAGTCCTGTTTCAGTCCTGTTTTAGTCCTGTTTTAGTCCTGATTTAGTCCTGCTTTAGTCCTGTTTTAGTCCTGATTTAGTCCTGCTTTAGTCCTGCTTTAGTCCTGTTTTAGTCCAGCTTTAGACCCGGTTTAGTCCTGATTTAGTCCTGTTTTAGTCCTGATTTAGTCCTGCTTTAGTCCTGCTTTAGTCCTGTTTTAGTCCTGCTTTAGCCTCGTTTAGCCCAGTTTAATCCTGTTTGTGTAACAGCAGAACCTTTGTTGGGACAAACCTGTAAAATGCAGACGTGGTGGAGCTGTTCTTCTGTCGGGGAAACTGGACCAGACTCTGTGGATCCAGAGGCTTTAAGAACCATGTTAGACTTTTGTGTTTTTACAAAAGGAAACAGCCTCATGTCACCAGAAGATGGCGCCAAACACAAACACGAGAGTTTTAGTTCGAGCACAGACGTGGCCTTAGATTCTTCCGGATGTCACAAACACTTCCTTATGCTTCTTTATGCTTCTTTCTCCGTTTTGACTTTGTTTTTCTTGCTCATGCGTTATCCCAGTCTGCTCTTCATCAGACTGTCCCACACTTGAGACGGAAAAACATCTGAACAGACACAGAACACACGAGGGCCAAGAAACAACCACCAAGTTCTGTTTTTGACTCACACAAAAGACAAAGTTTGTGCAGATGTGAAACAAAACCTGGAATCAACAAGAAATAAAAATGGCAAATCTGAGGCACTTTATAAACTCCAACGTGTTTGGACTCAGACAGTCTTCATCAGGACATAACACAGGTGTCTCTGCACATATAAACAGGTCATGTGACTGATCATGTGATTGTGTCACATGATCAAAACTAATCATGGGAGAATACTTGTACATACACATACAACAAGCACCTACATGATGAAGCATGTATTCTCACATGATTAGTTTTGATCATGTGACACAATCACATGATCAGTCACATGACCTGTTTAGGGGAGAGTGGGGTGAGTTGTGCCAGTTTTTACTTCACATGACTTTAAAGTGAGACCATGAGAGTAATTCTTCAAACTACAACATGAACACATATTTCAGGATGTGGTGCATCTTTGGAAACAATCATTTTTGATCTGAAGTACAGTATTTAAGAAATACAGCTTTCTGAAAAAAAGTTTTCTTGTGGCACAACTTGCCCCAGGTGTGGGGGAAGTTGTGCCTTTGGAGAGATTGCACTGGGGTCAATTGTGCCATTTATTATTACAGTAAAATAGTAAATTTTAATTTCAGAAACAGATATCTTCTGCAGGTTAAACTCATTATGCATTTTCCACTTAAATTTTAGATTAAACATAAAGTTATTTAACATTAAAGAGAAAAAAGGCCAAGCACAACATGCACATGTCTGCTCAGAATTAAACGCCAAACTTGATTGATTGATAAGTCCAATTTCCTTGAATTTTGGTCTTATTTCCTAATTTTTCTATCTCTGTTTGGTGTAAAATGAAGAATTAGATTGCTTTAGTGATAAAATGACACAATTACCCAAAAATCATATATTTTCAATGATTCATTAATGGGGTGTCAGTGGCACAACTTAACCCAGGCTCTTTGGCACAAATCACCCCAGGCCCACCATTTTGGAAAAAATGCATCATCTGTGAGATTTGAGCAAACATCATGCCAGCTTTATAGATTCAAAATGTCTCTTACCAAAGCACTATCACATGTGTGATATATTACAAACCTGCCAATAACTGTTCAGACGCAACAATCAAAAAACTTTGATCATACAAATTTTACTTTGAAGGGCAAAAACTATTTTTTTCTACTTAAATGCCCTTATTTCTCATGCAATCAGCCTCCCATTTTTACAGGATGAGTGAAATGGCTAAACCTTCAATAATTTGTGGTCACATAACCAATTTCTTCTATGGTTCTGTAGAAACAGGGGGTGGCACAACTTCCCCGTTGGCACAAATCACCCCACTTTCCCCTATAGGTGAATCTAGACACCTGTGTTCTGTCCTGATGAAGACTGTCTGAGTCCAAACGTGTTGGAGTTAATAAATGGACATGTTGAGAGAAAAGGCCTGATGTGAGTTTACTAAAGTCACTGATACAATGGGCCGACAGCTCTGAGCGCGCTCAGTCTGCACATGTGATCATGTGATCATGTTTGTCCTGTTTGCAGACGAGAGCAGGAGGATTAGATCAGGTGTTGGACTGTTTCTCTCACAAAAGAAGAAAGTAAAGAATGTGTGTGAGCCTTGAGACCAGGAAGTGTCTGATCCAATCAGCCGTCAGTCACACCAGGTCACCGCACTTCATTTCCCAGCATGCCTTTGGGTTTTGGAGTCGCTCTGCTTGAACAAACCTACAGTGGGACAGCGATGATCATGATCACTTGTGCTTTGTTCTTCAGATGAGATCACATTTGTGATTTTTATTGTTTCTAGAAGAATTAGTCCAGTTTCCTTTTAAACAGACGTCTGTGAAGACAAACGTGTGTGTTCAGTCTGGAGCTGCACAGGGATTTATGTCTGTGTTTAGGAAGCTCCTGGGGGCGTGGCCTCAGCTGGAGAGGGGTGTAGGTGTTGTGTGTTGGGGGGCTGTGTGTGTGAATTTCGAACAATAAGCATATTTGAATGCAGTGTCCTTATTACAAACCAACAATAAGCTGAGCTTCATTCTAAACACCATTACATGCACATACCCCAAACTTCACACACATACTCCCCAAAACCCGCAGTGCCCCCCACACACCTACACCCTGCCCAGGTGAGGCCACGCCCCCAGGAGCCTCCTAAATCCAAACATGTTCCCCCTTGAGAGCTTTCTCAGGAAAGCATGGGGAAACCTTAGTTACCTAATGTAACTGTAGTTCTATGAGTATGTGCGTAGCCCTCTACGGGCTTCGCTATTGGCTAACACTCGAGGCAGCGCCTCGCAACTGAGATCAAACAATGTACCCTCCAACATGGGACGTGGTTCCCCCTGGCGTATATAAGCCTGTCCACTATCGCTCGCCCTTCTTGAACTCTAGCACAGTGGAAGACATGCCGCTGGGCCTGCAGGTAGAGGGCTACGCACATACTCATAGAACTACAGTTACATTAGGTACTAGATTTCTATGTCGTATTGCTACGCCCTCTACGGGCTTCGCTATTGGCATACCCTACGCGAAGGCCGTAGGATCAATGTACTCCCAGCAGGCATACATGATTGGAGCGCACCCGCAAACCTACTTCGTACCAAGTACAGAGAGGCAGCGGCGAGGTCCAGACTAGAGGTGAGGAAAGACACACAGTCCTGCTGGACCTACCGCAACCACCCGCAGTGAAAGGAAACAAAGGAGAAGAAAGGCCGCCTCTCCCAAGAGCGCCCAGCCACCACAACAAGAGTCTCCAGAAAGAGTAATGAAGGTGAACAGGCCGCCTCTCCAAGAACACCCAGGAAAAGCCTCCAGAGGAGGACGCTAGGGCTGCACGATATTGACAAAAACTCTAATTGCAATTTTTCTGTTTGATATTGCGATTTCGATTCGATATTTAAGAAACCGTTCTCCGCTCTCTCTGCCTGTACCTCCACTACGGCTCCATGTAGCAGGAGGGAGGAAACCTCTTTCAGCAGTGCTCTGGTCACTAACACATCCGCGAACGGAGGTGGGTGTAAGCAAACTGCAGCGGGTATCCCCTCCTCAGCGTCCTGTGGACCGAAGGGGCACCCCAAAGTCCTCCGGGCGATTCGGAAATGTGCACAGGGCGGGCCGGCCCCTCCCTCCGCGCGAGGGGGACCTTTCCTTTTGCAGGGTTGACCGTGCGCTGATTGGTTGGAAATCCGGGGGCGGAGCTCTCGGATAAAATCCGAGCTGATTGGCCTCCGTTGTTTTTGGATAAATAATGAGTTCTCCGAAGGAGACCTTTTCAATGGTCATAGAAAGGACAAAGACAGCGACAAAACTAAACCCCGTCTTTGGACTCGGCTTTAGGGTCTTTTTGGCCATAATTTAAACTATGATATGGGGGCTGTAAATGTAGTATGTACATGTCCTGAGGGTTTACAGTCCTGGGCCAAAACGGCGGTTCACCTCAACCTTGGATTAGGTCAAAGGTTGGTCAGTGACTGGTCATCTAAGACTGGTCATCTAATTAATCGTCCTTGGTGAAGCTGCTCTCAGAAATACTTTTTAAGCTTTTCTGTTTATCCATATTTGAAATTTGGCTTAAATTACGAAGGTAAAAATGTAATATGCTCATCGAGACGTGGTCCTGAGTGCGTGTCAGAGTTGAGAGGTCAAGACCAAACAAATTACTCATGCCAACTAAACTCCTCCCCCCTGAACCAGGGGGGAGGGTTTAGTTTGAGTTGGCTTATGTTTATTTAGTTATAAATATATTTCTTAATTACTTAATATAATTTGCTTATTTTAACCGGTCTAATTTCCATTATTTTGTGTGTGTATATATTAGTGTATGTTTTTATTAGTTTGTCTCCTCCTTCTGTTACAGCTGGTCTGATCAGCCAGTTTAAATGTTCCCCTTTGTGTTTTCTTGGTTAGGTCACTGTCTTGTTCAGTTGGAAGTTAGATTTGGTTTGAATTTTGTTATTTTGACCTCTTTTATGGGCCCTAATTTGTAAAGTTGTTTTTTTTTTGGCTAAATAAAAACCTTAAACTTTGGAAAGCACAAGCAGAGGCCCAGCTCAAACCCAAACGTTCTCTTTGTTCTAATGCGGCTCAGATCAAACAGACTGGGACACTCCTGGACACATGTGTCTGTCACTGTTAGAGCTGCTCTGACTCTGCTCTGAGGGACACACAGGCAGCTCCACAGGGATCAGTTCTGGGGCCTCGTCTCTTCTCTCCAATGTTTGGTCACGTTTAACGACAAGAAGCTTCAAAATAAGAAAGTAAAGGAGGAAAAACATCCGATTATGGCCGCGCTTCTGAGTCTAAGAGAGAAAAACCACAAACGATGAAACGATAAGAAGATGTGAAAAACAGGAAACGCTCAGAGGCAGGACTTAGACCAGCACATTAATAAAGATTATAAGATCAAGTAGTAAAGTCAGTAAAAAGGATTATTTTAATACAATTTTAGAAAAGAACAAAAACAAGATTAAAAATACATGGAGTGTCCTAAACAAAATAATCAGGAAGGGTCATCAGAGTGTAAATGTCTCTTCACAAGTTTTGACAAATGAAAAAGTAATTAGTCAACCAAAAGAAATAGCAAATGAATTTAATCGCTATTTTAGAGAAACAAATTCAAATATCCAGTCAAGAGAATGATATAGTTTGTAATGTATGCACAATAAAACTATATTTTTACAAGGTACAGATGAATCGTTAAAGAATTTAAGAGCAAAAGTCATCTGATTGGACTGGACATGTCAATGTTGAAAGAAATCCTTCACTGTACTAATCCCAATCAGCTTTATCTTTAACATGTCTTTACAAACAGGTGTATTCCCAGAAGGAATGATTATCCCCATTTAGAAGTCTGGTGATAAACAAGAATCTACACATTACAGACCCATTTCTATTTGATCTCAGTTTGCAAAGATATTGGAGAAATTATTCCATCAAAGATTATACAGTTATCTAGACAAATATAATATACTTTGTGAACAGGAATAAGGCTTCAGACCAGATAGGACCACCACCCTGGCTTTGATAGATTTGGTTGAAAATGTATCAAATGCAACTGATAATAAACAGTTTCTATTGGGTGTTTCTGGATCAATCACGAGCTATTACTCAAAAATTGTATGGATATGGAATCAGAGGTGTGGCATTTTTTGGATTCAAAGTGATTTGGAAAATAGATCCCAGTATGTCCACATGAATGGAGTTGATTCAGAACTTCAAACAGTGACCTGTGGGATCCCCCAGGGGTCAGTGTTGAGCCCTTTGTTGTTTTTCTATCTCTTAATGATATATGTTTGGTTTCAAAAACCTTTCAAAACTAATATTATTTGCCAGATGATACTAATGTACTTTGTTGTGGTAAAGATTTAGAAACATTATTATGTGAAATGGAAAAGAATTAAAATGATTAAAAAGTTGGTTTGACTCAAACAAACTGACTTTATGGTAATGATAATGGTCCTATTTATATAGGCTTTCCACCTTACAAGGCACTCCAAAGCGCTTTACAGTCAGGGATCACTCACCATGTACGCAGACACTGAGCAGTGTGGTTAATGTCTTGCCCAAGGACACAATCGAAAATCTACTCCTGTCGTCCCACTGTGGCCCTGCGTTCTACGGTCTCCCATCCAAGTACTAACCAGGCCCTTTCTTGCTTAGCTTCTGAGATCTGACGGAATCAGGCTTTGACAAGCAGGTAATTGAAATCAAACTAAATGTATTATTTTCACAAACCGTCACTTCAGTGTCAACAATAAATGACGAATAGATGAAGTAGAGATAGAGTTTGTTCATGGAATCATGATACAAAATAACTTCAGTGGAAAAGTCACATAAAGTTTATAAAGACAAAGCTGTAAGTCATTAGTTTATTTCTAAAGTTAAAGAGTCTTAAATGAAGAAACTGTTCACTGATTCTTCCTCACATGATAAACACAAACCAAACAAATACTTCTCCAGTTAGTCTCCTCCAAAAAGAGCAAAGAGAACTGTAAATAAAGCCAATTACAGGGCACATACAAATCTACTTTTTATTAACACAAAAGCTCTAAATATAAGGATTTGGCTGAATTACAAACAGCACAATTCATGTTTAAAATGACAAAGAAGCAGTTACCTAAATGTATTCAGGATTTGTTTCAAAAGAGGGATGATGTTTATCATTTTAGAGATGTGATGTGTTAAAAAGACCAAAGTAAGAACAAACGTTAAACATGTCGGGTAAATTTGGAATAAGTTGGACCAGGAGTTAAAAGACTGTAGAACAATAAGACACAAAAGTGTAGAAGAAAACTCTTATAAAATCATCTGTGGAACATGAATGATGAAGGTAGACTTACTATTTTTAATCTGTTTCAGTGTGAATATTGTGATTTTTATTTTTTTTCTTTGTAAAGTGTCAGCAGCTCTTTAAGTTTAGAATGTAACTGTGCATCATGAGCTTCGGCTTCAGCCTACTCCTTTTTCAGACCTTGTGCATGTTTTTTACTTTGTGTTTCAACACAATGTCTGAATGTCTGGAAAAATACAAATAAAAGATTTGTCCCGTTTGGCCTGACCTTGACCTGACTCTTTTCATGGGCTCATCTTTGGGAATCAAACCAGTTCAAGTCCGAGGATCGAGTGACAGATCCATTTACGGGACAGAAATAATACAATAATATACATATATACAACATATACATTATTAATCAATTACTTAAATATAGAACACAAAAATAATAAATCTTTCTAACAAGACAAACATAACTATTTAAGAAATCTTATTGAACAAACCAAAACAAAAGTGTGTTTGGGGGTAAGAGGCAGATGATCTCATGTGTTTATTGTAAATGTTGACAGTTCTAGCAGTTTTTTTATTGGCTCTTTGATTAGCAGAATAGTTTGATTTCATTTTTAGTGCTTGGAAGTGTGGTTTGGGATGATTTGATGGATATGATCTTTTCTGAATAATATGAAAAGGTTGATAATTGTTTCTTTTGCTTTGTCTTGAGGTGAAAATAAGGTTCTTCTGTTTGGTTGTGATAATATTATGGTTTCTTTGGTTGATGGAGAGAGCTGATTCTCTCTGCTTTTCCAAAACCATGTATAAAACAAGTGAGTCATATTTTCTGGATGTGAGTGAAGAAGGTACAATTTGGATCTATTTCTAAGAATGTGGACACATGTTCGTTAGTGGGATTTATCTTATGTAGAATTCTGAAGTGTATTTGTGACAGAAAAGGCCTGATGTGAGTTTACTAAAGTCACTGATACAATGGGCCGACAGCTCTGAGCGCGCTCAGTCTGCACATGTGATCATGTGATCATGTTTGTCCTGTTTGCAGACGAGAGCAGGAGGATTAGATCAGGTGTTGGACTGTTTCTCTCACAAAAGAAGAAAGTGAAGAATGTGTGTGAGCCTTGAGACCAGGAAGTGTCTGATCCAATCAGCCGTCAGTCACACCAGGTCACCGCACTTCATTTCCCAGCATGCCTTTGGGTTTTGGAGTCGCTCTGCTTAAACAAACCTACAGTGGGACAGAGATGATCATGATCACTTGTGCTTTTTCTTTTCAGAAGAGATCAAAGGTGAAGTTTGAACAATGTTTGTAGTGTCTTTATTACAATAGGAAAAGCTGTTTAGTTGTATTGATTTATTTAACCTTTATTTCTCATTTTCAACGACGACCTGGCCAAGAAGCAGCAGTCACAACAGACAGTATAAAACCCACACAGACACAGCTCCACAGGGATCAGTCCTGGGGCCTCGTCTCTTCTCTCCAATGTTTGGTCACGTTTAGATAAATAGTATATAAACGAACAAAAGCTTCAAAATAAGAAAGTAAAGGAGAGAAACATCAGATTATGGCAGAGCTTCTGGTCTAAGAGAGAAAAACCACAAACGATGAAACGATAAGAAGATGTGAAAAACAGGAAACGCTCAGAGGCAGGACTTAGACCGGTTTTAGACCTGCGTCAGTCCAGTTATAGACCTGCGTCAGACCAGTTATAGACCTGGTTCAGTCCAGTTATAGACCTGCGTCAGACCAGTTATAGATCAGCGTCAGACCAGTTATAGACCTGCTTCAGACCTGGTTCAGACCTGGTTCAGACCTGCTTCAGACCTGGTTCAGACCTGGTTCATGGCTCTCACAGCGCTGCTCCTGTTCCTCGGATGTTTCTCAGGTCAGTCTTTCTCATGTCTGATGATTATAGATTTGGTGTTTTAGCCCAGTTTCCCGGTTTGGACCTGCTTTCTTGTGTTTTTAGCCCAGTTTGTCCCGGTTTGGACCTGCTCTTCTTGTTTTTAGCCAGTTTGTCCCGGTTTGACCTGCTCTTCTGGTGTTTTAGCCCAGTTTGTCCCGGTTTGGACCTGCTCTTCTTGGTGTTTTTAGCCAGTTTGTCCCGGTTTGGACCTGCTCTTCTTGGTGTTTTTTACCCAGTTTGTCCGGTTGACCTGCTCTCTTGGTGTTTTTAGCCAGTTTTTCCCGGTTGGACCTGCTTCTTGGTGTTTTCAGCCCAGTTTGTCCGGTTTGGACCTGCTCTTCTGTCTCGTTCACACTGAACTCGTTTGGTGAATAAAAAAAGTCCAACTTCAGTTTGTTTGTTTTGCTGAGAATGTTGTTTATTTCGACATAAAGATGTTCAGACATAACGACGTGGTTTTCAGAGTCGACATAAAGACGGAGCTCTGGCGCCCTCTGTCGGCGACAAACCAGAACAAACTCTAATCCAATATTCAACTTTGTCATTCAACATTCTTCTTCGCTGCTGTTCCTGTAAAAGTCTGTTTGTCCACATGTTTTCACTTTAGTTTGGTCCGACAGAAGCACAAATAAAAGTACAAATATGAAAAGGACAAAGTGTTTAAAGTCGCTTAAAAGTTCAGCTTCTGTGAGTTTGTCTGAGACTCTCCTGCACAAGATGGCCGCCGGAGCTGTGGTTACCATGGAAACGCTCTCTCTAGTCATGGTGCATCAATGACAAAATTATAATTAAATAAATAAAAAAATAAAAGTAAATGAAAATATATAAATACAAGTATAAATACATAAATAAAAAATAAATGTAAAAATAAATGTGTAAATAAAAAAATAAATATATAAATACCTAAATAAATGAAGAAATAAATAATTAAATGAATAAAAGTATTAAACAAATAAATATATATTTGTTACACAAACATGAACCATTTTATTTTGTGATTCGTGTAAATATATTTTTTACTTGTCATTTATTTTATGGTAGTAAAAACAAATATTTATTTTTATTCATTTTTACATTTATTTTCCTTTTTTTAATAAAATGTGTTATTCTTGCTTTTATTTATGCATAGGCCTGTATTTTAGGCTTCACACATTTATTTTTTGCGTTTTATTTTTTCCTATTTTTATTTATTTCTCTATTTTCACTTTTATACATTTATTTATGCCTCCGTTTTATGTGTCCGCTTATATGCTAATGAGTGGGCGGGGTGAACTCTGGGTCTGCTCTGATTGGTTCAAACTCTCTTCACTCTTTTGGGAAAGCTAAGTTAGCATGATGCTAGCACCTCCGCTAGTGTTGCTGCGGAGCTAAAGTCAGTAGCCGTGGATTAAATAAATAAAAGAATAAGAGTAAATGAAAATATAGAAATACAAGTATAAATACATAAATAAAAAATAAATGTAAAAATAAATGTGTAAATAAAAAAATAAAAAAAAGTTGAAGGTTTTAAATCTGGCAAATTCCTCCTAAATCTTAAGATACATGGTTAACATCAATATGTATAATTTATAGTTTATTAACTTCTTTTTATAAACAAATAAATGAAAGCACCCAAGCACAGCCAATCAGAGCGCTGCATTCAGCTCCTGATTAGAACTCAAAGTCTTTATTATTCAGTTCAGAAACTACTCAGTGATCTCATTTTTACAGAATGTGCTGCAATTATCATTTATTTATTAGTGGAAATCACAAAGTTTACTCATTTACAACTAAAAATGTAGCTGCCCCAACTTTAAAGTTCGACTAACTCCGCCCACAACTGAATCTCAAACAGACTCGCAAAAGTGGGAGATGCCTGGAGGCCTTTGAAGAGACGCCCAGTGGGTGTGAACAGACTTTGATTGACAGTACTAAATATGAACAGCGGTCCTGGTTCTAACATGAGATTTACAGCAGAGGAGCTGTAGCACTAAGTCTTTGATTACTTGCACATAAAGATTTTTTTATATTTACTTTGCAAATCATACGTATAAAACCTTGCTTTAGTCTACATAAGCACATGAGTCTATTATGTGAGTATTTTCTAAAAATGAAATCGAAATGAAAAACACAGGCACGAGTTTCGAACCAGCGCATCGTTGATCTAGTGGTGGTACAACGCACCACTCACTCTACAAACTGAGCCAAATGACGTCTGATGTCAGTGCGCAGCGGGTGATCTGTTTTCAACTCTCCACAGCAGCGATGTCAGAGGGAGGAGTTTAGATAAACCATCTGGGCGGCTCCTCTGCCTCGTCAATACACTATGACGTCAGAGGGAACTGAAAATGCACTGACAGAGTTTGCCCATCGGTAGTACAGCCGCAGTTTTTGCACACATAACTCCAAAATGAACGAGTTTGCACAAAATGTCCAAAAAAGGCCTGGAAATGGTAGATAATTTATTTTTGACCCCATATACACAGTCTGACAGTGAAAAAAAGTTGATTCTGAGTTTAGTTTCTCTTTAAGATCAAAAGTATTAAAAGTACCAGTAGCTTAAATAATAGAGAACCAATCATAATGCAAGCCCAGGTTTTTTAGATAAAAGGTTACAAGCTGTGACGCTGCTGAAAGTGAAACTCGCCCCAAAATGCACAAATGTGCAGGATTTCATTTCCTGGAAGAATCAAATCCTTTTGGACCTGGGTGTGTTTGAACTCCTGCGTACGGCCCTTTGTGTCACAAAAGGTTCCTGATCTGAACCTGAACAGTCCCTCAAGTGTGGCCCCGGTCCATAGTTCCTCTGTGTGACCATGAATACAATGGGAACTAAAACAGAGGCAGTGACTGAGAAAAGTTCCTTTAGTGTAAAAAGTCATGTGACCAACAGTTTAGTGACGTGTGTCTTTGTTTGTGCAGGAGTTCTGCCGGAAAACTACGGCTCAGCAGGTAAAACACTCAACACACAGGGAAGGGGCGGGGCTTAACGGGAGGGGCGGGGCTTCAGGGGAAGGGGCGGGGCTTCAGGGACAGGGGCGGGGCTTCACGAGGAGGGCGGGGCTTCGGGTAAAGGGGCGGGGCTTAACTCTGTCTCTTGTGTGTTCAGAGGTCAGGCTGGTGGGAGGAGCCAGTCGCTGTGCTGGAGCTGTGGAGCTGAAACATGAAGGAGAGTGGAGACGAGGGAGGAGCTCTTACCTCTACTGGACCCTGGAGAACACAGACGTTGTGTGTCGACTCTTGGACTGTGGCTCTGCTGGTTCTGGACGAATCAGAGATGATTTTCCAAGGTCTCCTGTGTGGGGGATCGACCCTGACTGTGTGGGGAGGAAGTCTGCAGTGAGAGACTGTGTCAGCGGTGTCCCTTTCTCTTCCTCTTATGGTCTGGAGGTGGTTTGTTCAGGTAAAAGTCAAAGTCTGATCTCACATTTTCAGTTTGATAAAAACACTTTTGGGTCAAACCGTGATCTGAGACAAATGAACTCTTTTACAAAACTTCTGTTAAAATAACTTTGATTCAGAATTTGAATCTGATTTAACTTGTTTTCATTAGATTTATTTTTATTTGTTTACAAACTGAATATTTCTCTGGTTTCAAATTATTTCTGACAGTTTGAAGATGTGTCAGCATTTCTGAAATTAAGGTTAAAATCCAAGAACCAAGCTTTTTTATTACCTTTATTTTATCTTTTGCAATGTTTCTGGAGAATATCAGCAATTTACAATTTTATTTATTAAATTTATAGTGAAATTTAATAAGAACAGCCACAGACACAAACTTCACCGCTACAGCGAGTCAAAACACAGCTCCTAATCTAAACCAAGAAAGATCAGTCTTACCTCAAAACTATTTCTTTTCTTGTTGACTTTCCTTCCCATTAATAAAAGAAAATAATTACTACTGGTCTATTTTATTTCCATTACCGTTACTATTTCTGCGCAGTCAACAAGTCCAGCGTGTTGGTTTGCTGTAAGGAGTGGAGCCATTAACGGGTCAACCCTACTACGCTAACAATCTAATAAACATACCAACGAATGATGACCAGTATGTAGCATTTACCTCGTAATATGCAAATTAGGTTATTGAAGACCTTAGCAATGTAAGTGGCAAATGTGTGATGTAATAATACAGTTGTAATTATTAGGGATGAATGGACTAGAACCAGAAGATGTAGAGTTCGCTCTAGGAGGGATGAGATGCAGTAATAAAACAATGAACCAAAAGTTAAATGCAAATATTTTTGTATTGAGTTTGTAATAAAGTGGAAAAGTGAATAATATTTACATATATACAATGTAGGTCATGACCTTTGGCAGAAATATGATTAACATTTCAAAAGCGCTTTAAATAATTGACAAGTCAAAATATCAATGAGCAGCAATGTAGCATTCAAGTAATTAAACAATCAACAATCAATCAAACCAGCAGAGTCACAGAGCAGTGTTTCAATTGTTCATGAAAACCAATCAAATCAAAACCCCAAAATCCCACAGTTCATTATTTGTTGGCCCCTGTGATAGGGCAAATTGTCCATGTCATGTTCATGAGAAACTATTAAGTCCAGTGGAAAAGAGTCCAATGTCCTTTGTGGACAAAGTGCAAAGTTCAATAGCAGCAGTGTGTTTGTGTGTGAGAGCAATGGGGGGCATTGGGCTTAGAGTTTGTATCTCCTACCGCACAGGCGGAGCAGTTGATTGGTGATGAGTTCAGGTTCCTGGTTGGGTAAGCTCGCCATCAGTTTTCATTTGAATCAGGAACAAAGAAAAAAAAGACCCGGCCTGTATGGATAACAGGACCAGTAAATTAGCTGCTAGTGATCACAATAATAAACTTCCATCAAAATGCTCAAAATGTTTAAAAGTACAAATTGGCATCAAAAGTGCACTCTTAGTCTTCATATAAATGCAAATACATTTGATTAAACAAATAAACATATGTTTCATAGAACCATGGTTACTTTAACAACTATCAAAACTTCGTTGTGGCTTTGCAAAACGCCGTAAACAAGCTACTGTTAGCACAGCATGAAGCTAACAAGCGCCATAACAAAACAATGGGGTTAGCATCATATGCTAAGCTAATGCTAAGCTAACCATTTAAAATGAATGGAGCGCGGCTAGCGCCGAGTTAGCATTGGACTTACCAATTCTAGCGCGTCACACGCTTCAGACGGCTCGGATTTCGTCCACACACATCTATAAAGGTTTGCACAATGTAAGGTGATGTTCACACAGAAGAAAATAAGTTTAGTTGAGTTTTAAATTAGCTACTAACCTTGCTTTTGGACAGAAATCAAACACATATTATTTGAAGTGTTAAAGAAACCATTCAAGACAATCACCTACCAACAACGATGAAACAAGGTCAAATTATATTAATACCCAAACCAGGCAAAGATCCAAAAATGTTAGACAACTGGAGACCAATAACACTCCTTAACACAGATTACAAAATTCTCACCCACATTTTTTCAAACCGTCTTAAAGAAGGAATAGACGAAATAATAAGTGAAACACAATCAGGCTTTATGAAAGGTCGAAGCATCCACAATAATATTCGGTTAGTCCAGGACCTAATTGATTACAATGCTCATATAGACGATGATGGTTTTGTAATGTTTCTTGACTTTCATAAAGCCTTTGATAAAATAGAACACCCTTTTATCATTAAAACATTGGAACTTTTTGGCTTCGGTGAAAAGTTCAGAGGAGTTATTCAAAGTCTCTATCAGGATACTAATAGCTGTGTAACCTTATCACATGGTACATCCCTCGGTTCATAGTCAATAGAGGAATCAAGCAAGGATGTCCAATTTCTCCTAGTCTGTTTTAATGGCTGTGGAATTGCTCTCTATTCTAATTAAACATTCAAATATTGAGCCTTTACAAGTCTTTGATCGCCAACTAGTCATTAGCCAATTAGCAGATGATACAACAATATTTTTAAAGAATATTGAACAAGTGCCACATGCAATTAAAACTATAGACTTTTTTTCAAAGGCATCAGGTTTAACACTAAATTTAAGCAAATGTGTATTATTTCCAATACATGACTGCCCTCTGCAGGAGGCCTTTGGCATCCCAATAGAAACCTCAGTGAGATATCTTGGAATACACTTAACTAAAATTCTGTGTTGAGCGAAAATTTAAACGTGTGGGAAAAAATTAAAGAGTGTAAAGCTAGACTGGATAGGTGGTCAAACAGAGACTTAACACTGTTTGGACGGAATTTTATTACCAAAATGGAAAGTTTGTCCAGATGTATATACCCTGCATACTCTCTCTGTATCTCAAAAAAAGCCATGAAAGCTATAAATTCCTTAAACTTTGATTATATTTGGAAAAGGAAATCACATTACCTAAAGCGAACTAGTTTGGTACAAAATTATGAAGATGGTGGTCTTCAGGCCATTGACTTTGAGTGTTTAAATGGTACAATTAAATTAAGTGGTTGAAATCATTTTTGTCACAGACTGATAGCATATGGCATTGTGTCCCAAAAGGATTGTTCAAAGAATTTGGTGGTATAACTTCCTTTTGTCATGTGATTTTATGGTCCAGAAGTTACCTGTCAAGCTGTCTTTATTTCATTCACAAGTGCTGCTATATTGGAAAATGCTGTATAAGCATAACTTCTCGCCTCATGATACCTCTCTATGGAACTGTAGATTCATTGTATTTAGACACAAGTCATTGTATATAAAAGAGTGGCACGAGAGGGATATATGGTCTGTAATTCATCTTTTAAATGAGGCTGGTAATTTCTTATCATTACAAAACTTAAGCAACAAATATAATATACATATTGAACCAAGACTATACCGAAAAATTACCAACGCTATACCTAAATCTTTCTTGGTATTAGCACAAAATTCGCTGCCTCAGTTACAGAACTTGCCACATTTGCCCCCACTACTGGTAGAAGGGAAAAACTTTATTTCAGATAAACTGTCAAACAAAATAATTCGCATGGCATTTACATATTATCTTCATCCTCCACAAATTCTATATAATTTAATACACTACAAGTTTCGCAAAACACAATCTAAAAAATTAAACTGTGTCTATCTTAAATTGCCCATAAACCCAAAATTAAGGAAGTTCATTTTAAAACTTTAAGAAATATCTATCCGTCATCAACCCTGCTGCACAAAAGGTTTAATGTGGAAATGTATAATTGTGTCTTCTGTGATGAGGCTGAGGAATCAATGGACCATCTATTCTTCTCGTGCACTCTCAGTTATGCTCTCTGGACAGATATAACAGATTGGCTGGAACAAAAACTCCAACACCTACCTGCCTTTGATGAAAGGGATATAATCTGTGGCTTACTGCATAAGGATAAAAACAAAGAATTACTTTTAAATTTTATCATCCTTACCGGTAAATTTTTCATCCATAAATGCAAGTGGATGAAGACAAGTCCTACTTTTGGTGCTTTTCAGAGTGAAGTGAAACAACATTTGAATGCATTAAAATTAGTGAAACACAAAACGGCGCTCAAACTGTCAGAGTTTATCATGGATATAAACCTGTTCGATTGAGCCCCAAATAGTCCTAGCCCCCAAACCAAATTTCTGTCTTTAATTCAATCTTATTTATTATTATTGTTGTGTTATTCATTTATCTTATTATTAATATTATTTTGTCTTTTGTCCTTCTGTCATTTCTGTCATTTACTTATGTTCTTATTTCTCTTTGTCTTTTGTCTGTTGTTCTCATGTTGGTTTATTTTGCTTTGATGTAAATGTGTAAATGTTAATGTGTTTATGTAATGTTATTGGTTATGTCCTGTCTATATGTTTTTGATTGGATGGATGGTGTTATTTTCTTTAATAAAAAAAAAAAAAAAAAAAAAAAAAAAAACTAACCTTGCTGCAGCCCCTACGTGGCTACCCCCATGCCTCGAGACTGAATGAACCGCCATGATTAAAACTACTTGGTCATGTGACTCACGTGCATCACGTGACCACTGAACTCCCGCGGGAAGGCGCCGAAATCTCGCGTGAACTCAGAGCGGCTTATTTATAAAGCAGGGCATATAATAATAATAAAAATTATATTTCTGCTATTTGCAGGGTTACAAGTACTCAATGCGTTACGTCTTCAAAGTTTATTTTCCCTAATACAATGGTCATCTACGGAGCTCCGGAACGTCCTGGGGCCCTAACAATGTCTGTTCTTCGCCGCCTATCTTCCCAGAACGTAACACTGAACCAGACGCCCGTACTTTTATTTCACATCACACAAAAATACATGAATATGCAAATATTAGGCGGTGCTCTTTCTCCTGTAGTCTCGTTGTCCGGGGAGACAAGTGTTTTATCCCTTTTTGGATAGTGACAGGCGCACTATCAATTGTTATTGTTCAACATTCTTTCAAGGTCTGCACCTCTTGGTGCAAAGTAAGCTGAGCCTCTCTGTTAGCCCTGTAACTCAAGCAAAAGAACATGTTGTGCAGACATACAGGCTCCATCACTGATATCTATGCACGCTAGTAACCTTAAGAATCTCATAACAAATAAGATAATATAACAGTGAGCAATAATATGAAAGTAAGTATGTGTACATTAATAAAATCTTCAATGTATAAGTGAGTTTATATAAGTCTATGAATTCTTTAATGTAAAAGTGAATATATATAAATCAATAAGTCTTTAATGTAGAAATGTGTAAATAAAAATGCATAACTCTTCATCAGTCTTACCTCAGTCTTATCTCGGTCTTATCTCGGTCTTACCTCGGACCTCGGTCTTACCTCGGTCTTACCTCGTCTTACCTCGGTCTATCTCGGTCTTACCTCGGTCTTACCTCGGTCTTACCTCGGTCTTACCTCGGTCTTATCTCAGTCTTACCTCAGTCTTACCTCAGTCTTACCTCAGTCTTATCTCAGTCTTACCTCAGTCTTACCTCAGTCTTATCTCAGTCTTACCTCAGTCTTACCTCAGTCTTACTCAGTCTTATCTCAGTCTTACCTCAGTCTTACCTCAGTCTTATCTCAGTCTTACTCAGTCTTATCTCAGTCTTACCTCAGTCTTATCTCAGTCTTACCTCAGTCTTACCTCAGTCTTACCTCAGTCTTATCTCAGTCTTATCTCAGTCTTACCTCAGTCTTATGTAACGCTAATTAAAGGCCAGGCGCTTGACTACGGCTACAGCTTAACAGAAGAAGGATCGCTCTGGGAGCCCGGGTTGTGAATAAAAGACCAAAAAGAATAGTATTGCAATTATTGTAGTGTATTAAAATGAAAACAGAGTGAAAATGCATAGTGAATAAATTGTGTTTGTAGGAAACAGTATTATTGACAAATAAAAGAAACAACAACAAAAAAAAGTTAAGTTCATGGAATGAACAGTTCAGTTCAAAGCGCAATAATCCACAGTTCGAGTAGCGCAATAATCCAAAATTGCTCAGAGCGCGATAATCCACAGTTCGCGTAGCGCAAAAATCCAAAGTTCTTTTTAGAGCGCAATAATCCACAGGATGCGTAGCGCGAAAAATATCCAAAGTTCAAGGTTCGTATGGAAAAAAAAAAGAAATGCGGCGGATAAAAAGGAAAAAATTGTTTGTCCTACCGCACAGTTGATTAGCTCGCCATCTGGTGTTGTGTTGAGTTAGTTCAGTCCATTAGATTTCCATTCCCCAAAAAAAACCTGACCTAAAAAGGCCAAAAACACAAATAAGTTTTTCATTAAAAAAACAGTAGTAACTATAAAGTAACTGAGTTACCATCTTATCCTTATTATAAGATAATTAAATTAAAACAATGTATGCATAAACATACATGCAAAATACCAACATGGAAAAAAATAATTGATTATAACCATTTGCATAATCTTATGAAATAATTCTCAAGTTTTAAATTACTTAGCTTGAGCTAAAACACAATCAAAGTTACTATAGCAATAATTAAACATCTTTACATTAAGTACTATAGCTTTAACTTTCCAATTTAACATTACTGCAGTAATTAATCAGACAAAAATAAATTGTTTGCATAATACCAAATGCATCATATCAATCTCAAAAATATCAAAACATTGTAAGTATCAAAACATTGTAAGTGCACTTATAATCCAAAATTCATTTCAAGTACTTGTCATATACTCAAGCAGGAGTTCTCAAAACGTTGCGCAACAAACATTGAAAACAACTGCGGTAGCTACATTCAAAAGCTCACTCAGCGCTTTAGCATTAGCCAATAAAGTGCTAAAAAGTGGCTAAACAATAGCTGCGCGCTAAAAGCTAACAGCGGTCAGCGTCATAAAAACAGGAGTTACAAATCGTCTGTTTCTCTTAATACATAATATAAAGCATTTACCTTGAATTGCGTGGCAGAAAGCACCACTCTATGCACAGCCCGACAGCAAAACATGCACAGAGGCTCTATGGAAGAGTCGGAGGAAAACAATCAGCGGACTTTTCTCAATTAAAAGTGTTAGCTTTAAGATACACGGTTGAAACTTCATAAAGTGCTTATATTATGGCAAAAGACTCACCTAAAGTTCGAAGGGTAAGAGTGAGTATTTGAGAAGTTCCAGCGGTTTGTTTGATCAAGCCGACCATGCCACAGCCACAGCGGAGACGGAGGAGAGGGAAGTGAACTCTGTGACCCGCAACTTGAAGGAAGTGGGGAGTTTGGGCAAGCAGGAAGTGGACCCGCAAAAATAAAATAGCTTATTTGATATGGGTTACAGGTTCCCCCCTATACTCATGTACGTCCTCGTACATGGAGACGGCTGGCTGCACACAGTCTGCTCACAGTGGTCAGTCTTCAAGGGCATTTCTTCAAGCTGCAGCGCAGAAGCAAAAGCAGTACTGAGTCCGTGGAACAGGGACTGGATGCTTTGCAGAACTGGTTTTCCAAGCCCTGAATACTGTAAGCGATTGGGTGGCTGGCGTGTTCGAGTTGGGCGTCGGGGTGGCAGGTCAGACTCTGGGCTGGAGATTTCAGGGTCAGGTTGCGACTCAGAATCACTGGAGATGTGGACAGACTCTGGAGATAGACATCTGGCTGAGAGGAAGTGCGTTCCTCTGGCGGCTCCTCATCAACAGCAGGAGCGATCTCTGCACTTGGTCAAGATCCACATCGCAGTCCGTGTCAAGATCGATATGGTCCACAAGTTCAGGCCCAGACATCTCGTGTTCCACAACAACAGGGTCCTCTTCAATAACACTCTGCAAGGCTGGCCAGGCGGACTTGCAGGTGCAGCGACAGGGACAACTGGAGGCGTGGAGACAGGTAATTCAACAACTGTAGTGAATCGAATGGGATCGAAGTGGTACCAGGTAAGTCATGCAGGTAGGGATCTAGAAGTTCAGGATCATCATTGTCTTCTTGCAGATCCGGAGTCTCTGGAGTTGGAATTTCTGATGTCACTAAAGGCAACTTAGGTTTGTCTGGTTTGGAGACTGGTGACAAGAAGCCACAAGGCAGCAGCAAGTCTCTGTGGAGAGTTCGGATGGGGCGATCTTTCCTTCAGGTTTTACTGTATATACTGGAAGAGTGCCGGCTTTCTTCTCAATAACATACACATCGGTTCCCATCTGTCTGCGAGCTTGTGCTTGCCTCGTAATTTGACATTCCTGACCAGGACTCTGTCTCCCACAGATAGCTCTGAGGCCGTAACTTTCTTGTCAAATCTGACTTGTTCCTTCCCATGACTTTCTCTGCATTTTTGGTTGCAATCTTGTAACTTTCTTCAAGATGAGCCTTGAGTTGTTCTACGTACTGTGAATGAGAGTAGACTGTTTCTCAGACACAGGCAGACCAAAAGCCAAGTCAACGGGGAGCGCGGTTGTCGGCAAACATGAGCTCGTATGGAGAGTAACCAGTGACATCATTGCGAGTACAGTTATAAGCATGTACCAGGGGTTTGACAAAGTCTTTCCAGTGTGTTTTATCTTGTTCTTGTAAAGTGCCCAACATGTTCAGCAGAGTTCGGTTGAATCGTTCCACAGGGTTGCCACGAGGATGGTAAGGTGTGGTATGGATTTTGTGGATTCCAGCCATTTGACAGAGCTCTTTGATGGTGTGCGATTCAAAATCAGGCCCTTGATCGCTGTGGAGTCTTTCAGGTATTCCGTAATGGATCAGGAAGTTATCCCACAGGGCTTTTGCTACCGTCTTGGCTCTCTGGTTAGGTGTTGGGACTGCAACAGCGTATTTTGTAAAATGATCTGTTATGACAAGAACATCTTTTGTGTTGCTTCGATCT
>JBBPFD010000329.1:0-32699 GCA_038363315.1 Mugilogobius chulae
GTTTTATGTCAGCAGTCATTAAACAACTCTTCAGTGGCCACAGTTTCCATTGAAAAGTTTTGATTCTGTTAATAGAACATCAATGCAGTTTGTTTAATTATGCTAAGTTAAGTTATTTTACAGCAGACATTCTGCGAACGGTCCCGACCTTCCATAAATGTAGCTACATATGCATTTTGGCATTTTTATAAGGCGTCATCCCATCCTTGGGGCGCTATGTTTTGATTTGTAATGCGTATGGTACGTGAATGCGTGCGTGCTGTGGTCCTAGAGTTTAGATTCTGGACCCGAGCCTGAACCCAGCCAGGCCCATATTTCTCTCTTAGTTGTTGGGCTCGGGCCGGGTTTGTGCAAGACTCAGAGCCGCACTAAACACGTGCGCTCCGCAGATGACTGACAGCTGCGTCAGAGTGAAACCACAGCGGACATTGTTTGAAGTCGCCAACTCTACGGCGTGAGAAGGGTAGGTGCGTTTGATGCGCCCCGCAGAGTGAAGACGGAGATAATATAATAGATCCATGGGAGGAGAGAGACGAGCAAGAGAAAGCGCGCACTTTGAGTTACGTGCGCGGTGAGAAGAGGGAGAGAGAGAGATGTGTGGTAGCGGAGAAAGGCACTGATCTAAACTCTACGTGGTACGTAGTGCGTGCCTAAATTGCTCTTCTGTGTATTTAATGTTTAAAGGCTTGCAGGATAAGAAAAGGGTGTTTATTTACAGGCACAAGGATTAAATGACCGCGCTGCCTGACTGACAAATGTAGTGGAAAGGACGTTATGAAAATCCCGGACATTTTTTAAAGTCTCAAAAGGAGGACATGTCCGGGAAAATGAAGACGTCTGGTCACCCTACTGTTGGACTGTTGGACTACTGCACAGACACCGAGGCTCAAAAAGCACAACAACATTACAGGGTGATTTTGGTGATTAAGATTTCGTTTCTAGGGACGAGCCAAGCGCCGCAAAATTAAAAAAAAAAATAGAATTTCTAAAAATACAAATTAATTTGAGCCACAAACACGATTTATCTTTGCAATTGTTTATTTTTTTAACCTAGCCCTAGTTTGTGCATTCTTTTTATGATGGACGAAATCATTTTCCAGGACAACATGTTATTTTCTATGACATTTGGCTGTTTTTCTCATTTACCATGTGTTTTTTCATAACTGGAAAATTGACTCATTATTTTTCAGCTTTTACAGCTTTTCCAAGATGTGTGAGAACCCTGTTAACTATATCTTTTCATTGTTTATGTGCAGAGCATCACCTTTGACCAGTGTGGGAAGATGTGGCCCCCTGCTTCAGACCTCAAAGGACACTACAAAACTGCTCATGCTGGAGAAACACCAGTTGCCTGTGATGTCTGTGAGAAAGTCTTCACTACATCAAACAAACTAGTAAGACATAGGAGAGGCCACACCGAAAAGAAACCATTCAGCTGTGAGGTCAGTGGGAAGACTTTTTCCGAGTCAAGCAAGTTAGTAATACATATGAGAAGCCACCTAGGAGAAAATCCGCTTAGCTGTGACGTCTGTGGGAAGGCCTTTTCTACATTAGGTAACTTAGGTACACATACAAGAATCCACACAGGAGAAAAACCATTCAGATGTGATGTCTGTGGGAAAGCATTTACTACGTCAAGTGGCTTAGTGTCACACAAGTTGGTCCACACTGGAGAAAAAACACACAGCTGTGATGTCTGTGGAAGGGCATTTTCTAGATCATTTGAGCTAGTAAACCATATGAGAGTTCACACAGGAGAAAAACCTTTCAGCTGTGACGTCTGTAAAAAGGCATTTCCTACAACAAGTGTCCTGGCAAGACATATGAGAATTCACACAGGAGAAAAACCTTACAGCTGTGACGTCTGTAAAAAGGCATTTCCTACATCAGGCAGCCTTTCAAAACATATGAGGATTCACACTGGGGAAAAACCATTCAGTTGTATTGTCTGTCAGAAGGCCTTTACTGTATCATCTACCTTACGGACACACATGAGAGTCCACACTGGTGAGAGACCATTCCGCTGCAGTGCTTGTGAGAAATCCTTTACTACGTCAAGCAGTTTAATAGTACATAAGAGAATCCACACCGGAGAAAGACCGTACAGCTGTGATGTGTGTGAGAAGGCTTATTATTCATCAGATGTTTTAACAATACATAAGAGACTCCACACTGGTGAAAGACCCTACAGCTGTGACCAGTGTGGGAAGGGATTTAGAAGATCTAATCACCTTAAAGGACATAAGAAAATCCACATTGGAAAAAAATTAATCAGCTGTGACCAGTGAGGAAAGACATTTTCACACTCTAGAAACCATAAACATCTGTTTTTGTCCACACTGTTGATCATGATCTCTGTGAGAAAACATTTCCTAATTGAACCAAAATAATAATAGAGTCCAGACTAGAAAAGAGACAAAAAAAAAGCTTTGATCTGTAATAAAATGTATGAAGAAATTGTCAGTCAAGCAGCCTAAAGACATATGACAATCCCCTTTGGGAAATATGTGTAGCTCTAGGTGTTTGCTAGATTGTTCCTAAAACATTTTAGATTAATTTGTTCTGCAGGTGGCACTAAGACTTGCACGATGCTCTAAAATGCAACAGAATTCAAGATGTTCAAAAAGCAGTCTACTTTTTTCCAGGAGAAATGCACACTATAGATCAGTGATGAGCAAATATTTTTCCCTAAGGGCCATATTCAGACCCAGACAAGTGGTGGTGGACCAGGCTGTGAACAATGTTTTAAGAAATTTTCATTGTTGCAAATAGGGATGCATCGATACAGATAACAGTATCGTGTATCGTGTCGATACCAGTGCCTAATACTCGTACTCGGAACATTGGTCCTGATACCAAGCACCGATACAACTTAGCTAGCTGCGTGAGGGTCTTGTTTGACTTACAGCCTGTCAGCTGTAGATATCAGCCCAACTGTTTATGATGTTAAATGTTGTTAAATGTGGAATTGTTTTTGGAGAAGTCATGGAAAAACCCAAGTTAAAGTCTGTTCAAACCCTGTTACTTGTCTCTTCATCAAACATCTCAAATCTGATCTGATCCGTAGCAAGATTTTAACTAAGAAATGAGTTAAAAATGTCAAAAAAAAAAAAAAAAAATCTACACTAAATGAACTGAATAACTGCATTTAAAAGTTATTCAGGTAACAGAATTAATTAAATGATGTAAAGTACCATGTTTGGTCCTTGTTTGCTTTTGATTGTGTTTATTGTGTTTATCTGTATTTCACATTGCATCTGTCTGTAGACAAAGAAATGCAACAGTGAATAAATATTACCTTGTGTGTTTTTGTTTTTTAATTTTTTTTTTTGCTGAGAGGGAGGGTCTAAGAACAGATGTTCAATGACAGTAATCCATTTTGTTTATCTCAAACCAGAGAAACTACATTAGAACTTAAACTGGTGACATCACAGCCAGCATAGTTTTTTTCTTTAATGTTAACTGTTTATAAAATAACTGTATGCATAGCTTAAAAAATAAGTGCAAATGTATAATGATGAGTTTGTTTAACTTTAACTAAATGCCACTATTTACTCCAACACAATCTCTCCAATGGCACAACTTCCCCTCACTGAGGGCAAATTGTGTCACATGACAACTTATTTTCAGAAAGCTGTATTTTTTAATATATTTAGATTAAATATTATTGTTTCCTTAGATGCAGAACATCCTGAAATATGTGTTCATATTGTAGTTTAAAAAAATATTACATGGTCAAACTCCTACCCAGTTTGAATCAGCACCTATACTCGACAAACCAATGTAAATTCTTGAAAACAGACGTAATGTGGCAGTTCTTACTACACCTGGTCAGTAGTCAATGCAGTCAATCTAATCTTGATGAAACATTGGCATAAATAATCAAACTTTTGCTGCAGCTGGAAAAAGCAGGTGCAAGGCCCAGACATGTTAAAACACAGAACAAGGGTCAAATTACACACCAAGATTACATACCAGAGTGCACAAAATACAAAAAGATAATAAACTCGTCTCTCAGTAATCAAACCCTGATTCCAGACTCAAACCATGAGGCTTTTGTAGAATGCACATTAAGATTAATCCACTAGATGGAGCTAGTGCATTATCTATGAGCGGCCTGAGCCACCTACAAACGGAACCAACTTCTTACAAAAACATTCGCCAAGGAAAATGAGGTTTTATCAAATTGTACCTGCTTTGATGCATTTGTTAGCATTAGCACTGCGCCAAAACTACACACTTTCATAAACTCTTTCCCTGGTGAAGTGTTTCCCTCGTGTGTGAAGCTCTGAACTCACTCGTGAAGGGCAGAAGATGTAAACTTAATGAAACATTTGGACAATGAGATTGTGTTGTGTTTTCAAAGGGAACGGTGCAACTGTCACTTATTAGTTCACTTCATGTAGAGACAAACTGAGTGTTGGTGATGTTCTTTCGTCTGACAGGTGGGGGCAGCAGTGCGCTATCCGTGATTAGTCTGCCGGAAATCAAAGAAGAAGAAGAAACAGCCCCAGACAAAAGAGGGAAACAGACTGAACACAGCAGCAGAGCTTTGGGGAGAAGACTGAACCAGAACTTTGGAGAGAATAAACCTTCAGACACGACTCCAGGGCTGAACTGCTGCTGCTCCTGCATTGAACCTGCTCTCCTGCTTCACTCTCTGTAAGTCTCACTCTGCACATCTGGGAAATCTACTCTTGCTAAGCTAACAACTTTTGCTAGTTTGTTAGCTATTCACAATCAATACAGAAAGAATTTGTAAAATAAATAAGTAAAAGTTTAGTACATCAAAAACTTAAGTGTTCGATGTAAAAAGTAACAGGAGCTTTTCTATCTAAAACAGAGGGCCATGTTTTGACCCTGGACTATGTGTTAGCGTTAGCATGAACAGATGTGTTTGTGTGTTGGCCGCTCTGAGCTCCACAGATGCGCCATTTTGTCTGATCCCAGTTCATTTAGTGAAGCTTATTACACATCTGCAGAACATGACAGTGGAGCAGTGTAAGTTCATAAGAACATATTACAGATTTTTACTATCAATTCTAATTTTGTTATTTATTTATTTATTTATTTAGTTAGCTGTTATTAAATGATATCAATACTTATATTTTTCTGAAGATTCACTCTAGTCTTTATGTTTTTCCCTTAACAATATTCTGTTATGTTAAAATAAAATGATCTGATGCGTGTGACATGAGACTTACCAGAGAATCGTTTGAAAAGTTTAAGAAACTCAAAAGCTGCAGCTTGTGTTATAATCCTTTTCAGTGACACTGGCTGTTTCTCAAAACCTAGGTGGTACCTTGCCTTTGTCTGATCTGGGCGTTCCAAGGCACTGACATCATCCAAGTCATGTTCCAATGTTCATGTCCTGCTCAGGCAGTGTCCTTCGTTTGGTTAGCATGTGTATTCTCCACAAGTGTATCCTTCGTTGCCTTGCTCTGGTGAATTTACCCACAATGCAACATGATCATTTAAGAAGAAAAAATAAATTAACTTTCAAAAGTAGTTAATATGCAAAGTAGGCAAATATTATGTTTATAAAATACTTCTCTAGTAAAACAAACACATGTTTTAATAATATTATTTTATTGAATTCTTCCTCAGAACATGAGCCCCTCCCTCATGCGTGTTCTGCTGCTTCATTCTGTTCACTTGATGCAGCTGTGTCTGATTCCTCTGAAGTCTGTTCCTTTGGGTCGAGTAAAGCCACTTGCCTTGGATTGTAAGGCACTGACTATGAAGGAACTGGCTTTGGAGGCAAGGCACCTAGGCTTTGGGAAACAGCCAATAACTGCCTGCATTCAGGCTCACGGGCTCGTCAGGCCCTGGTGTGATTCTAGCAGAGGGTCTTTCATGCTTGTTGGCATCTACTGTCCCGGAGTTGACATGGAGGGCCATCTCGACAGAACACCGGGACAGACGAGTGCGAGGTTGTGTCCACTTTGGTCTGGTTTCTGTTTTTGCGCGGTGCACTCTTCGTGGCACAGTACAGGCTTCTGGTCTGGACTGTGCCAAAACGGCTAGGTATGCGCTTGCTTGTGCCCACGCACAGTGTTCAACACAGAAGGGACGGGACCTCAGGCAGCACCGCGCTCTCCTGGTTTTTTCTCTTGAGTCTCTGCTCTGTCGTGAGGAGAGCTGCATTCACACTGACACTGTCCTATGTTCACTCTCACATCTGATTATTTTTTATATTAAGCCAATAGGCTTTATGTAAAAGAAAGACACATTGTTAGACAAAGTCGTTAAAGCCTGTCATTTGAATAAACTTTCACCAAAGAGATTTCTATTACCTTTTTTTTTCCAAAACTGAAGCTGTGCTACTGCTCACTTGTCACAGACGTGTTAGCTGTGTGCAGACAGTAGCACTAAAGTCAATGAGAACATTTGAGTAAAGCCCTGTTTCCGTAGGCTCGGGTCGGGGGGTTACATTACGGTCCTATGCCGTTTCCACTGCGCTGTTCCGCCCCACTTGTTGGGTCCATAGCGAACTGCTTGTAGCCGTGCTTTGACCCTGGACTCTGGAGCAGACCTCACAGCGGTCCCACTTTTAGGCTCGATGTTTGGGCAAGAGAAAACACAGGCTCAGACAAAAAACAGACGGAAAAGAGCAAACGCCGATGCTCCTAAGTGAACCGGTTCTGAGGGACCCAGGCCAGGGGTCGGCAACCTTTAATGTTCAAAGAGCCATATTGGACCAAAAAACCAAAAACTAAATCTGTCTGGAGCCCCAAAAATGGCCAACCAAATGAATGAAAGCTAGGTATATATGCCTTACAATAATGCAACAAAAAAAAAAAATGTAATTAAGCCATTCACACTGCAAACCTAAAAAAACGCAAAAGATGAAGGGAAAAGCACTGAACTATTAAATACTAAGTGAAATTTAATATTAAGAACTTGAATGGTGAAAAAAAAAAAAAAAAAAAAAAGAATGTAAGTTAAGAAGGAATTTAATTTTAAATTTAAATTTTAAATAAGATTTAAATGGTAAAATGTTAAAGGTTGAAAGTAATAGAACGTGGAACACTAATGGTTAAAGAATGGAAAGTAATTGTGAATGTGAATGACGTTGAATGGTACTAAATGCAAAAAACTGTTAAGGTTTTCTTGATGGTTAGAAATGTACATGTAACTGTATCAATATGGTGCAAACTAAATGGTTGAGAGATGTAAAAGTACAAGTTTAAATTCTTTAAATATTGTATAACCTGAAAAGTCATAACGAGAAAGAAACTGTATAGGTCGCACGACAAGGTGGTACTTTTTTGCGGGAATTATTACATAATTCGACAGCACGAACAGACGCGGGGGCGCGTTTATCAATCCCGCTCCTGCTTAAGCCTTTTTGACACGAAGGCCAAGAACCGCTGACCATGAGGCAAAACTACAAAGATGCCGATCAAAACATGACTAAACTCTGCAAAAATGAACTTTTATATTATCACTCAATCATGTGTCCATTGGCGTTCAATAAGCGATGTGACTTACTGAGACAAAGTTCCACACATCTCTTTCCGCTAAATCCAGCTGACTTTGCCCAAACTCTGCGTGTTATTTCTGTGCCTTCGTGCATAAAAAAACAGTCCTTCATTCATTCCTCTGTAAAGTTTTCCCCTGCGCTGCTTGTGTTGATCTGCAAGTCCTCGATCGTCTGTGAACGGCTTTGAAAGCTTTATTATCTCCTGGGTTGCAACAAAACTTCCGCATTTGCAATGAAAGCAAATGATTCGGTCCAAAAACTGTTGAATCCTGTGTTCTATCGTTCTGTTTCCCTTTTGGATCCATGGCCTACGCCCTGCCGTTTGGTTTGTTTACAACAGCCCCCGCAGACCGCGGCGCTGAAGAAAACACGTTTTGTATGACATTCTTCGTTGACAGAAATTTTAAAATTAAATATTTATTCTGCACATTTTTGCAGCATCGAAAAACTTTAAGAGTGTCAGACATAATTTTCCTCCTACGAAAATTCTATTAAAACAAAAAATATGTTCACACAATTTTCCACTTTCATATTTTTTGAACGGCCTCCAAGGAGCCACTCGGGGGGCGCTAAAGAGCCGCAGGTTGCCGACCCCTGATCCAGGCTAATGGAAATGTGGCTTCAGTAAAGGACTCCTCTGGGGGATGGAGCTTTGTCTTTGGATATGTAAAGAAAGCCTGTGGTCACCTTTCCCTCCCCCACACCACAGGCTTTTCATATTGACAATCCCCCCTGTGGTGTTGGAACAAAGATTTTTTTTAATAATTTTTAGGTTTGTGTCACATTAATGGATCCAATAATGACTGAAATACAGTCTTTTAACAGATAGTTAAAGCTGATGACACTCAAGAAAAAAAGAAACGCAACACTCAGTTTTCGGAGTTTTGGGGGCAAGAATAATTTTATTTTTGAGATCCACCTGTTTCATATGAACCCTACATCCATTTCTAATCAGGCCAACTCTTGCAGCGTTTACACATTTTTGAGTCCAATAACACAACCAAACAATAGAGCAACCCCCAAACCAAAAGTGACAGGAATTTCATCAGACTGTCAATAGTTCACTGACCCCTGTTGGCTCATGGACAGCGGTTATTTGTCGCCTCATGGATCGGCAGTAGTGTCTGAGTTGATTTGTGCAATTGCCGCCCATTTTTCCACCACTGCCGCTCTCAGCTGCTGCTGAGTTTCGGGAGGATGCTCACGTCGGCGGACACACACACTGAGCAGATCCCAGACTTTTTCAATTGGATTTAAGTCCGGACTCACGGCTGGGGTCACATGGGATCGCGCATTGTCGTGCTGGAACAGAGCTCCCACCCCAACTTGGTCCAGAAAAGGGAGCACCACAGGCCTCAGGATCTCGTCCTGATAACAGAGATCGTTGAGATTTCTTCGATGAAAACCTGGTCTGTCTGGTGAGTTGCCACATGGCTGCCCAAACCATGACAATGGGACCACCCCATTGGTTCACTTGGCGCACGCAAGGTTCAGCCTCTCCCAACTTCTCCTGTACACCCGATCTTGGCCATCTGCTCTGAAGTACTGGAACCTTTTTTATGCTGTGAACACTGGGGACCACCTCTGCAAAGTCCAACGATGATGTGCAGTGCACCATTCGACCCGAACTCTGCGATGTTGGGGGGTAAGCACTGATCCAACGAATGGCCGATATGGTCGAATATCGTCAGCGCAGACGCGATTACGTATGGTTCTGGCCGACACTGGCCTGTGGTGTGCTCCTGTTGTATAATATTCATTTTGTCCATCTAAGGAAAGCTTGGGCACCTCTGCCAAGCCTTACTTTGTTGCTGTAGTTGTAATGGTTGTTGTGTTTGTTGTGTCAGTTGTCAGTTGTGGTTCTCTCTCTCTTTTGTTTTTTCTTCTTTAAAAGGCTTATTTGCTAACCTTTATATAAAGGCCATACCTGCTTATCAAAGCCTGGTCCAGTCAGATCACAGATGCTAAGAAAGTTAGGGTCTGGTTAGTAACTTGGATGGTAGGACGACACGTCCCCACAGGGGGACGACAAGAGTGGATTGTCGTTGTGTCCTTGGGCAAGACACTAAACCCACATTGCCTCAGTGTCTGGCCCTGTCCCAATATCCACCCTTCCACCTTGTGGCCCTCAAAAGCGCGTTCCCGCTGTGGGGTGAGTGGGTTGCGTAGGGCGTGCCCAATTGTCACAAACGGCCTTTAGCCCCCGCCCTCTTCACGCACTTTATCTGCACTTCAGTGAAGCCCGCATGGATGCGGACTTGGCTGAAGTGTATTACCCAGAGTTCTTTGCTGCATGTACAAAAATGACGATGTCAGTTAGTTTGATTTTATTTAGATTGTGTAATAATTAGGGGTGTAACGATTCACCTAAAAATTCGAAGTATCGATACACAGCCCTTACATCCGCTACATCGATCGGCGTTCTACTAGTTATCCTCAATTCCACCCACACATCGATGCAACTTTGAATCGCTTCGAATCTAAGCCCAAAGAATCGATTTATTTAGATATATGGCGAGACATAAACCATACAGACAAACGGCATTTTAGTAGTGTGTTTTTCCACATAAACGTTTCATTAAATGCGCTTTTAATACGCTGGTTTTCTGCGCTGCGTCATCATCAAGAGCCTGCAGCGCTTGTTTCACATGGAATCTACTCCCGGATGGCAACGCCGCTGTACTGCCCAGCGGAGGAGACGGACAGCGCTGTATTCCAAATCATCCTGCGGTGCCTGTGCACACCCGTGCCCGCAAGAGCGCGGATAGCGGAAGCAACGTTACGAGGGACAAAGTCGCGGAGGGACGCCGCACCGGACCACGGAGGTAACGCTGAGAAATGACTCAAGCTTGAAAAGAACCAGACGAGCTGCAAACGCGCACCCAGAGCTGCGACGCCACACTCATGTTTATAAAACAGACTCGCGCATTTGTGTAGGCTTTTAGCTTTTAAACGTCAACGTGCTTTGGGTCAAACTCTGCAGATGTTTGTGGATTTAATATTTAATGATAAGTCACAAAGATACAATAAGTTCACAGACTCCCATCTCACTACATCTGTGTGAAAATTATTCAATCAGATGGTGAAATGTGGGTCACTTATTTTATTATGATACAAAACTTGTGTATAAAGGGGAAAAGTTGCAGTTTTTTATATGCAAGGAAAAAAATTGTGTTATTAAGCTGAATATATTTATTACCCTTAAACTTACCCTATAATTTTATTATTTGTCATTGAGTTTTGGATTTAATGCAAAATCTTGGTAATGATTTTATTCATGTTGTAATTATCAAACTGAATCGAAATATCGTTTTAAAACTGCTGTATCGTTCCGAATCGTATCGTTCCCAAATACCCCAAAATCGTTTTGTAATCGTATCTATAGGCTTCATATCGATATGTATCGTATCGTTCTAAAAACGTATCGTTACACCCCTAGTAATAATTGTATGGTTGTAATTTTGTTTAGTAAATATCAAATTGTACACAGTATGATTTATTATTAATGAAAAAATAAATAAAATAAAACAAAGTTAGTTTGCCAATCTGAGCGCAAGCAGTAACGTAAAAATATAGCAAATAAATAATATCCAGAGATCAAAGTAAATACCATCAAATGAATTTTGCTTATTATAACAGCTCAAAATATGTATGTATAAATGTAATATATGTAAATCAAAAATATAATATTAACAAAATAACACTTTTAACACAAACATCAGCATAAATTCACTGGCATCCACATCTTATTTGTTTTAGGCAAAATCAGCAAAAATCCAAACTAAAGTGAGCTGTGGCAGCAGTTTAACCCTTTAATGTTCTGCTCAACCATTTGGTAGATCACATTTTGAGACACTGTATCTTACTGACAAATGTTTTAAAACTGAACTCAACCTGCTGGGTCGTCTCTACCACTTGGTGGAGATATGCTAGGCATAAAATATCCAGTAGGGGGCACTATATTTTTTGACAATAGGAGTTTCACTCATCGTGACTCTAGCAAGTTAAAAACAGAAAAAATACCTCTGATATGTGAGCAACTTCTGGCTGCATTTTTAAAAGTTAATAGTTTTTTTCAACATATTCCATAATCGAACAAGTTACTTAACAGAATTATGTCACTTGATACAACAGAAAAACATTTTTATAAAAGTTAAATAATTTTTTTAAAAACATGCTTGACCAAATGGTTGAGACGTCACTCAACCATATGGTAACAGTTTGGTGCATTTATGCTAATTTCATTACATTTGACCATTTTCCATGGAGAAAAAACACTTCTGTTCATGCATTGTTGTCAATATGTTACAATTACAGTGCAATTATACTGAAATTACCTAACGTGTGATTTTTGTATGTAATTGACAAACATGCTAACATTTAGCTATAATGGCGCTTTCAGTGCCGATTTCAGTTTTTACCTTCTGTTTCTTTCTTTTAGAAACAAAGAAATAGAAGGTTCTTGACCTGGCTCAGTCCAGATGAATCTGTGTTAGACTCTGATTTGAGTTCTTCCACAGTATGCATCTGGAACTTGACTTGCTGAAAGTGCTCGGGAAAAGGTTGTACGTTTAATGAAAGCTGGTAGAAACATACCCAAAGACACTTAGACCTGTAATTGCAGCAAAAGGCGGTTCTAGAAAATATTAACTCAGAGGGGTTGAATAACTTTGCACGCCTACTTTTCAGGTTTTAATTTGTAAAAAAGAAAAGTACTCATGTTTGACTGCCCTTTTTCACAATTGTGTGCAACTTAATGTTGGTCTTTCACACAAAGTTTCAGTGAAATATGTTTATGTTTGTGGGCATAATAAGAGAAAATGTAGAAAAGTTCAAGGGGGTTGAATACTGTCGCAAGGCATTGTAAAGTTGCTAAAACATCTACACACATTTTATTATTTTTTTCTTTATTATTTGATAGAAAACAACTGAATTATGAACAACCATCCTACAACCAACCACTCCCACATTATTATTTTATTTATTATTTGTTAGAAAACAACTGAGTTATGGACAACCATCCTACAACCAATCACAACCGCAACTACTAATCACAGCCTTCAACCACAACCAACCACCAACTACAGCCAACAACCACAATCAAACACCAACCACAACTAAGTACCAACCACAATCAACTACCAACCACAATCAACCACAATCAATCACCAACCACAGTCAACCACAATCGACCACAAATTACAATAAACCACCAACCACAATCAACTACCAACCACATCACCACCAACCACAATCAATCACCAACCACAGTCAACCACAATCGACCACAAATCACAATCAACCACCAACCACAATCACCAACCGCAACCACAATCAACCAACAATTACAATCAACCACCAACCACAATCACCAACCGCAATCAACCACCAACCACAATCAATCACCAACTACAATCAACGACAATCAACTACCAACCACAATCAACCACCAACCACAATCAATCACCAACTACAATCAACGACAATCAACTACCAACCACAATCAACCACCAACCACAATCAATCACCAACTACAATCAACGACAATCAACTACCAACCACAATCAACCACCAACCACAATCAATCACCAACCACAATCAACCACCAATCACAATCCACAACCAAGCACCAACCACAACAAAGCACCAACTACAATCACCAACCACAACCAACTCCACCAACCACAACCAAGAACCAACCACAACCATTAACCACAACCATAACCTACAAAAAACAACCCCAACCAAGCACCACCAACTACAACCAATCACAACCACTCCCGCAATTAGAGCTACTAGCTAGGCAATATATCAAATATTGAATGTTGTTTTGGAGATATGCAAAAAACGGATATTGAGTAAATCATAGTAAAACTACATATTCATCCATTTTAATTTTCGCACTCACTCATTGGTGTCTTAACAAAATTTGTACTAGACACTGACGTTTTTTTTAACATCTCAAAATCTTGTTTGCTTCCATTTTTTCTTGCATAACAAACTAAATCAACCACAAAAAGGCAAGGTTTGCAGAATTGCCAAAAACATTTCTTCAGATGGGCAAATAAATACATATAACATATAAAGGGCGGAATACCTTTTTTTTTTTTTTTTTTTTACTTAAATAAACACAGAAAGTTTTGTTTGCCCTGAGATTTATAATAAAATCGTCTTTTAAAGGAGTTTTAGGGAAATGGACAAAATGTAAAATGTATTCAAATAAATACCCTAACATCAGCACATCAAATTTGCCAAATGCCACTGGAGGGGCAAGATATTTAATTAAAATTGTATGTGTTTTTCGTTTGCATTCCAAGAAATGATGCTTTGTCAGAGATGATCTAATTTACCTAAAAACGGTCAGGCATTCTATACAATGCCTAGGCATTCTCAACTTTGCCTGTAACATACTGTATGTATGTATGTATGTAATGAATCTAATGAATGTAATGAATGTATATTGGTTGATTAGACAATGTAAAATTACTGTATATATTTTGGTTAAATTAGTAGTACACCATTTCCATGTTTCCGCGAAGAAATGTAAGTTATTACATGCCTATAAACATAATCTATATTGCTCAGCTTATTTCAAAAGGGTAAAAATATAGTTTGTACATTCTTTTATGATAGACTAAATCGATTTCCAGGACAACATGTTATTTTCCATGACGTGGCTGTTTTTCTCATTTGTTTTCCATGACTGAAAAATTGACTCAATATTTTCAGGTATACCAGGATGTGTGAGAACCCTGTTAATTATATCTTTTCATTGTTTACATGCAGAGCATCATCTGTGACCAGTGTGGGAAGATGTGGCCCCCTGCTTCAGACCTCAAAAGACACTACAAATCTGCTCATGCTGGAGAAACACCATTTGCCTGTGATGTCTGTGAGAAAGTCTTCACTACATCAAGGAATCTAGTAAAACATAGGAGAATCCACACAGGAACAAAAAAGTTCAGCTGTGATGTCTGTGGGAAGGCCTTTTTTCGATCAGCTTCCTTAGTTAGACATATGAGAGTCCACACAGGAGAGAAACCATTCAGTTGTGATGTCTGTGGGAAGGCTTTTTCCGACTCAAGCAACTTAGTAGTACATATGAGAAGCCACACAGGAGAAAAACCTTATAGCTGTGACGTTTGTGGGAAGGCCTTTTCTACATCAGGTAGCTTAGGTATGCATACAAGAATCCACACAGGAGAAAAACCATTCAGTTGTAATGTCTGCGGGAAGACTTTTTACGAGTCAAGAAAGTTAGTTAGTCATATGAAAATCCATCCTGGGGAAAAAACGTTCAGCTGTGACGCCTGTGGGAAGGCCTTTTCTCAATTAGATTCCTTAGTTAGACATATGAGAATCCACACAGGAGAAAAACTGTTCACCTGTGATCTCTGTGGGAAGGCTTTTCCTGAGTCAAGCAAATTAATCATACATATGAGAATCCACACAGGAGAAAAATCTTTCAGCTGTAACGTTTGTGGGAAGGCCTTTTCTACATTAGGTAGCTTAGGTATACATACAAGAATCCACAAAGGAGAAAAAACGTTCACTTGTGATGTCTGTGGGAAAGCATTTACTACGTCAAGTGGCTTATCGTCACACAAGATACTCCACACTGGAGAAAAACCACACAGCTGTGATGTCTGTGGAAAGACATTTTCTACATCATCTGAGCTAGTAAACCATATGAGAATCCACACTGGAGAAAAACCTTACAGCTGTGACGTCTGTAAAAAGGCATTTCCTACATCAGGCGACCTTTCAAGACATATGAGGATTCACACTGGGAAAAAACCATTCAGTTGTATTGTCTGTCAGAAGGCCTTTTCTGTATCATCTACCTTACGGACACACATGAGAGTCCACACTGGTGAGAGACCATTCAGCTGCAATGCTTGTAAGAAATCCTTTACTACGTCAAGCAATTTAACATTACATAAGAGAATCCACACCGGAGAAAGACCGTACAGATGTGATGTGTGTGAGAAGGCTTACTATTCATCAGATATTTTAGCAGCACATAAGAGAATCCACACTGGTGAAAGACCCTACAGCTGTGACCAGTGTGGGAAGGGATTTAGAAGCTCTAATCACCTTAGGAGACATAAGAAAGTCCACATTGGAAAAAAGTAATCAGCTTTGACCAGTGAGGAAAGACATTTTCACACTCTAGAAACAATAAACCATCTGTTTTGTCCACACTGTTGATAGTGACGTGGAGGAGCAGCGACTCTACGTCGAGGAGCCAGCTGAGGTGGCCGAGGCATCTGTTTCGGATGAGAAAAAATCACGACTTTGTTAAGATATAAATTATAATGCATTATATCTACTTTATTGAACAGAATAACTTTGCTAATTTGTTTAAAATTGAAAAATAAAAAAATCACACAATTTTAAAGTTTATTGTAGCTGGGTTATTTGAAGTTCAACTTTTTCATTTGAATTTGTTGTTTTTTGGTCTTAATCAGTTTATGAAAGCCAATAGCTGATTGAAAAGTATTGTTGGAGCCAGAACAGTTTTGTTATTTTTGGTACAAGTTATTTTATTTTTTTATTATTTTTTTTATTTGATTCATTGCTAAACATATGTTTATTTAGGTTCTTTTGGATATTTCTTATGATTAACTTGATTATTTGTCAAAATGAATTTGTTACGTGTAATTTACAATGTATTGTTTTGCTAAAGTAAGATATAGTTGTTTCTTTTAGAGTATTTTGAGTTAGTTAAAGTTAATTTTTACTATTTCTTTTCTTTGGTAGCTCCTGGCTCCTGATTAAAGCCGCACCATACAGCTGCGCCACAGAGCAGGGCAGTTTTCGACTTTTGTTTTTTGTCCATTTCTATGTATTCCCTGTTGTTTTGTCCCATTCTTTTGTATATGTCTTCTTTCTGAAATGCTCGAGTAAAAGAGTTTTTAACTGCAAAAGATGGTTCATGAATTTTATTGATCATTTGATGCTGATTTTTAATGTTGAATATGGTGCGCCAAGCGTCAAATCATGCCTTCAACTTCTTGGATTTTAAAGACCTACAATATGTTAAACAAGGTCATTTAAATAATAAAAAAGAGAAAACCTAAAGCAAATGTTAGGAGTTGTTTTGGAGAAGTCTTGGAAAAAAAAGTCTGTACAAGCCTGTTACTTGTCTCCTACTTCATCATACATCACTGTTTCTCAAAATCTTGCCTGATCAAAACCGGTCGAGAGGCACATTTGGCCCCAGGACCTCAGTTTGTCCAGGTCTGCTCTAGGCTGTACTGTGTGTTGTCCCCCTGATCTTAGAGCAAACGTGGTGTAAAGAGTTGTTTTGTATGCCCTGGGAGTGTGAAAGAAATGTTAACCTACATGTTTTAAGGGCTACTCCAGTGTTTTTTTAAGTTTGCGCTGACGTCCCTTCAAAAGAAATCAGAAGAACCCGTGACGGACTATATTATACGAGCTGAAAAGGCAGTAACAGCATTAAGAAATGCAAATGAAGTCATAAGCGATGGCCTCATAATTGCCATGATTTTAAAAGGACTTCCAGAAGCATACAAACCTTTTGCTATACACACAGCTCAAAGCAAAGAAGATATAACGTTCACACAATTCAAGAGCAATCTTCGGAGTTACGAAGAAACAGAAAAGTTTGAAAATAAACCAAAAGCAGACAATGTGATGAAAGTGAACATAACGTCAATCACGTGTTATGGATGTGGAAACCGCGGACATGTCGCCAAAGACTGTCCCCAAAAAGCTGTTCCAAAATGGTGCACCTACCATAGAAGCTCCACACATAGTGATGAGACGTGTAGAAGGAAAAATAAAAACAAAGATGAAGCTAAGCAAACAGCTGAAAGACAAGGAGACAAGAAGGAAGAACAAACCTTTGTGTTCAAAGTAAGCAACAGACTTCAACCCAGTGACATAATGAAAGAAAGACTAATGGTGGACTGTGGAGCCACATCACACATCATTACAGAGAAGAACAAGTTCACACAGTTTGACGAGACATTCGACCCAGGGAAGCACTACATGGAACTCGCCGATGGATCCAGGACCAACAATGTTGCGCTGAAGAGAGGAGACGCTAATGTCGCTCTACGAGATGTACAGGGCAACTGGACCACAGTCACGCTGAAGGATGCTCTCTTCATTCCATCCTATCCTCAAAGCATATTTTCAGTGAAAGCTGCTACAGCCCACGGAGCCCAGGTGGTATTCAAGAAAGGGCAAAATGAGCTCATCAACAAAGATGGGACAACCTTCGCCATTGAGGAATACAACAGACTCTACTACTTGAAAACGGTAAACAATGACTCGTCATTTCATGACACTGAATCTTGTGACAATGCAAATCTGACTTGTGATGTGAAACCTGGCACGAGATATTAGGCCACTGCAATGTGAGTGATGTGTATAAGCTACCTGATGTTGTAGATGGAATGAAAATAGCAGGTAATGCAAAACTAGAATGTAATGTGTGCACAGAGGGAAAATTCACAAATAACAGAAACCGAAAAAGTGACCCAAAAGCAGGTGAGCCTTTAGAGTTGGTGCATACCGATTTAGCCGGCCCTATTGAGCCAAACAGTCATAGTGGTCATAAGTATGCAATACTGTTTACAGATGATTTTTCAGGAGCAGTGTCAGTTTATTTTCTCAAAAACAAAAGTGATGCCACAGTGGCGACAGAAATGTTTCTAGCAGACAGTGCACCTTATGGCCATGTAAAGTGCATAAGATCAGATAATGGCACTGAATTCACAAGCAGCTCCTTTAAAACACTGTTAAGAGAAAAGGGCATAAAACATGAAACATCTGCACCATATTCTCCTCATCAGAATGGTACCGCCGAGAGGCAATGGAGAACTTTGTTTGAGATGGGAAGGTGTCTATTGTTAGAAAAGGGGTTGCCTAAAGCCCTATGGCCGTATGCCATTCAAAATGCTGCTCACATCAGAAATAGGTGTTACAATAACAGAACCAAAAGTACACCATATCAGATGCTCACAGGTAAAAGACCAGATCTCTCTAAACTGTGGATATTTGGATCCGAGTGTTATGCATACATACATGACCACAAGAAACTTGACCCGAGATGTGTAAAAGGGATCTTTGTGGGCTACAGCAAAAATAGCCCAGCATACTTAGTTTATAATCCAAACACAGGAAGGTGTCAAAACATAGACTGGTAAAATTTGTAAAAGACAGCAGTGTTGAACGTGTTGAACAACAAACACAGACAGAAGAAAATGACTCAGAAATACCTCTGCACAGATACAAAACACCTGTAGATGCTCATGTGAGTGAGGTACTGCAGGAAAGAGAGGAAGACACACAAGAACTAAACAGTGACACTACAGACTCAAAAGAAACTGAAGAACAAAATCAACAAGAACGCTATCCTAAAAGAGAAACAAAACCTCCAAAATACTTGGAGGATTACACGTCCAACTGTAAAGATGAGTCTGTAACCTCTGTAAGTGTTGATTATTGTTACAGGGCTGCATGTGGGATTCCCCAAACCTTTAAAGAGGCCCTGATGTCACCAGAGGCTTCCAGGTGGGAACAAGCAATGGCAGAAGAGATGAACTCTCTCAAAGAGAATGGGACATTTGAACTGACAACATTACCTGAAGGTAGAACCACTGTAGGTGGAAAATGGGTTTACGCACTAAAAGAAAACGAGCAAGGAAAACTCTTTAAAGCTAGATTTGTGGCCAAAGGATATAGCCAAACAGAAGGAATAGACTATCACGAAACATTTGCACCAACAGCTAATATCACATCGGTGCGTGCTCTTATGCAGATAGCAGCTCAAAATGATCTTATTGTTCACCAAATGGATGTCAAGACAGCATATTTACATGCCCCCATAGAGGAAGAAATATTCATGGAACAGCCAGAGGGTTTTGAACAAACAGGGTCAGAAGAGAACTTGGTGTTCAGGTTAAGAAAATCTCTTTATGGTCTAAAACAATCTGGTCGAAACTGGTACAAGCTTTTGCATGATTATTTGGAACAAAATGGTTTTGAGAGAAATCCTTCTGATCACTGTGTGTACAGAAAAGAAATAGAAAATGAAACTGTGCTTGTCATCATCTGGGTGGATGATTTAATAATCGCTGCTAGCAGCCTAGATATACTGAGAGCATTCAAAGAAACGATGAGGTCCAAATTCAAAATGAAAGACTTGGGGAAAATATCATATTTTCTTGGCATACAGTTTGAGCAAACAGAGAGTGAAATCAAAATGAATCAGAAAAAGTACATTGAGAAAATACTGGAACGTTTTGGCATGCCTGAATGCAAACCCAGGGCTACTCCTTGTGAGTTAAAAGTGGACATTACCACAAATGAGGAAAATAACAAACACGCTGTAAACCAAAGACCATTTACCATTGCGCAACACTGTTGCGCATGGTAAATGTGTCTGTTGTATTGGTGCTCTGCTGCTGCAAACCAAATTGCCCCACGGGGACAATAAAGATTACCTTGACCTTGACCTTTAAAGAGAGTATCGTGAGATTGTAGGCAGTCTCATTTATGCTATGACTTGCACCAGACCAGACATTAGCTGGGTGGTCAGCAAATTGTCACAAAAGCTGGCACAACCAAATAACGAGGACTTAGTGATGGCAAAACATGCCCTAAGATATCTCAAAGGAACAAACGACTATGAGTTAGTCTTTAAGAAAAGCACAGAAGAACTAAATCTAATAGCATTTAGTGACTCTGACTGGGCATCCTCAGTAACAGACAGACGTAGTACAACAGGCTACTGTTTTGCCCTTACAAAACAAGGTCCAGCAATATCTTGGAAATCAAAGAAACAGCCAACAGTGGCATTATCAACTTGTGAAGCCGAGTACATAGGGCTGACCGCCACCACACAAGAAAGTATGTACTTAACCCAAATGTTAAATGGGATGGATAATAAAATGTACTCCTGTACCACATTGTTTGGAGACAATCAGGGAGCTATTGCTCTAGCCAAAAACCCAGTGAACAGACAGAGGTCTAAGCACATTGATGTGAAATATCACTTTATTAGAGAAGCTTTAACTGAGGGAAGGATTAATCTTGTTTATTGTCCATCAGAAGAAATGGCAGCAGACATACTAACAAAACCTGTAAGCAGAGCAAGAATAGTTAAGTTTCAAAAATGGTTCTTTGGAAATGCAAGTTTGGGGTAAACAGTATGAGAACAAGGGGGGGTGTTAGGTTTATGTTCTCATACACATTATTATTTTCTGCAATTTATTTTGTAGGACGAAATGTGTTTTATTTTTATGGGAATGTACTTCCTGTGTTTTTTGTACACTTCCGCCTACTCGCTGTTGAAGCGCGAAACCTGCTGCCTGCTGCTGTTATGGTGTCTCGCACATGTTAAAATAAAGCGACACTAAAAGGAAATTAAACGTGTCTTTTGTGGATCAAACATGGCAGATGAACAAGAAAATGCAATGAACTCAACAGAAAAAGAAGCTGCAAACTTAATGAAACAATTGGACTATGAGATTGGATTGTGTTTTCAAAGGGAACGATGCAACTGTCACTTATTAGTTCACTTCATGTAGAGACAAACTGAGTGTTGGTGATGTTCTTTCGCCTGACAGGTGGAGGCAGCAGTGCGCTATCCGTGATTAGTCTGCCGGAAATCAAAAGAAGGAGAAGAAACAGCCCCAGACAAAAGAGGGAAAGAGACTGAACACAGCAGCAGAGCTTTGGGAGAAGACTGAACCAGAACTTTGGAGAGAATAAACCTTCAGACACGACTCCAGGGCTGAACTGCTGCTGCTCCTGCATTGAACCTGCTCTCCTGCTTCACTCTCTGTAAGTCTGACTCTGCACATATGGGAAAGCTACTCTTGCTAAGCTAACAACTTTTGCTAGTTTGTTAGCTATTCACAACTAATACAGAAATAATTTGTAAAAAACTAAAAATAAATACAAGTTTAGTACATCAGGAGCTTAGTGTTTGCTGTAACAAGTACCAGGAGCTTTTCTATCTAAAACAGAGTCATGTTTAGTTCCTGGACTATGTGTTAGCGTTAGCATGAACAGATGTGTTTGTGTGTTGGCCGCTCTGAGCTCCAGAGACCAACACGTGGCACAGATGCGCTGTTTTGTCTGACCCCAGTTCATTTAGTGAAACCTATGGTGCGTTCCAGGCAACTGGGAACTGGGATATTTCCCACTTCCCACTTGTAAAAATGCGCTGGAACGCCACTCGAACTGGTAAATCCCACTTGTGAACTGGGGCCTGGTCGAGGAAGCCCCACTTCACATACGAGTTCAACAATCACTATGAATTTATTTGGGGTTTAACTGACACAGATATTGTGTAAACATTGGTTACAGGTTATTCACCGCATAGACATTAAATTACTACTTAAAAACTAATTATATGTCTATGATTCACCGTTACTTTTGTCTAGCCTAAAGGTTAGCATTAGTCATAATGTTTACATACGAGTTGATTAGGTTAGAACGCTCTGAAGTGGGAACTGGTATTTTTCAAGTGGGAAATATCCCAATTCCCAGTTGCCTGGAATGCAGCATTATTACAAATCTGCAGAACATGACATAAGTAATACGAAAATATTACTTGTTTTTTGCTATCATTCTAATTGTTATTATTTATTTAGTTAGCTAAACTAAATAGAAAAAAAGTATATTTAAGTACATTTCCTTATTTGTTTTTTTAAAGAAAGCACGTGTTATGTGTGATCGAGTCAGCTGCTCATGTAACAGACCCTCGGAGCCTGGACCTGCAGTGAAAACTCTCACCATCATTAACATAAGTGACCCAAACCGCTCCAAAGTGAACCGGTCTGAGGACCCAGGCTAATGGAAACGTGGCTTAAGTAAAAGGACTCCTCTGGGGGATGGAGCTGTGTCTTTGGTATGTAAAGAAAACCTGTGGTCACCTCTCCCTCCCCCACACCACAGGCTCTTCACATTGATACATATAATGTCACACTCCTTTACTGTTGTGATTCAACAGAACTAAAAATGCAAAGAACAAGTCCAAAATAATGAAGTTTTTTTAAACATACTAAAAGCCTGTTTATATTTCAGTGCACTGACTCATGTGAGTCAAACAAACAATCTTGCAGGTACTTAATATTTATTTCATAATAGGAAACATATTTGAAACAAAGCTAATCCTGCGCTCTCTGTCTCTCCCTCCTGTCAGCTGCTGCAGCGCTTCTTTGTCACTACAGCCATCTGAATTATTTACTTTAGCTGAACAAAAGTAGCAAGGCTTCAAACCTGCGTTTTGTCTGTGTTTCATTTATTTTTTTATCCTTAGTTGGCGTCGGTGTGCACCGCGCTAAAGTCTAGCACCACGTTTAGCATTGCGGAGGGTTTAAACTAAAAACTACCAACAACCTACATCCTTTAGGGCATGCTATACCTCTTTTTAAAGCTCTTATTCTTCACTTAAAAATCTCTAGTTACGTTTTTCAATTTGATAAAGTCACTAAAGATGAACAAGCACAGAAGCGCCAGCTACTGTTACTAATGTTAGCGGCTGTTGTATAGGGTGACCAGATCGGGATGATCAAAAGAATATGCTCTTTAAGTATGTTTTTAAACATATACAGTATTTAACTCCGTAAAAAGTTAGTGTCTAACATTTCATAATTTTATTAATGTTAAACTTCTTAACACCTGTAACATCTGTTATGTTAAAGGTGCACTCTGTAACTTTCTGGGGGTGAAAAGTCAATGACAGAGTTGAGTAGAAATAGACAGTTAAACCATGTTATCCTCTGAATGAGGATACATATGTTTAAGCCTTCAAAGATTTAGCTAAAGGAACAGCTTTTCTATAAAAACAAACAAATAATGGTCCATTTTGTGTTCATACAAGCTGATTTAAAGTAAAAAACACAGATACAGCTTAATAATAAAAACAAGTATTCAAGTCTATTTTTAATCAAAAAGTTGTACAATACACCTTTAAATCATTGTATCTATGACATTTACAGGACTGGATTACTATGTGACACCACAGAGGAAGCCTATCTATTCTTTATAATATCTTTTATGTCACATGTCATTAAAAACTCTTCAGTGCCACAGTTTCATTACAAAGTTTTGATTCTGTTAATAGAACATCAATGCAGTTTGTTTAATTATGCTAAGTTAAGTTATTTTACAGCAGACATTCTCTCGAACGGTCCCGACCTTCCATAAATGTAGCTACATATGCATTTTGGTATTTTTATAAGGCGTCATCCCATCCTTGGGGCGTATGTTTTGATTTGTAATGCGTATGGTACGTGAATGCGTGCGTGCTGTGGTCCTAGAGTTTAGATTCTGGACCCGAGCCTGAACCCAGCCAGGCCCATATTTCTCTCTTAGTTGTTGGGCTCGGGCCGGGTTTGTGCAAGACTCAGAGCCGCACTAAACACGTGCGCTCCGCAGATGACTGACAGCTGCGTCAGAGTGAAACCACAGCGGACATTGTTTGAAGTCGCCAACTCTACGGCGTGAGAAGGGTAGGTGCGTTTGATGCGCCCCGCAGAGTGAGACGGAGATAATATAATAGATCCATGGGAGGAGAGAGACGAGCAAGAGAAAGCGCGCACTTTGAGTTACGTGCGCGGTGAGAAGAGGGAGAGAGAGAGATGTGTGGTAGCGGAGAAAGGCACTGATCTAAACTCTACGTGGTACGTAGTGCGTGCCTAAATTGCTCTTCTGTGTATTTAATGTTTAAAGGCTTGCAGGATAAGAAAAGGGTGTTTATTTACAGGCACAAGGATTAAATGACCGCGCTGCCTGACTGACAAATGTAGTGGAAAGGGACGTTATGAAAATCCCGGACATTTTTTAAAGTCTCAAAAGGAGGACATGTCCGGGAAAATGAAGACGTCTGGTCACCCTACTGTTGGACTGTTGGACTACTGCACAGACACCGAGGCTCAAAAAGCACAACAACATTACAGGGTGATTTTGGTGATTAAGATTTCGTTTCTAGGGACGAGCCAAGCGCCGCAAAATTAAAGTAAAAAAAAAAAAAAAATAGAATTTCTAAAAATACAAATTAATTTGAGCCACAAACACGATTTATCTTTGCAATTGTTTATTTTTTTAACCTAGCCCTAGTTTGTGCATTCTTTTATGATGGACGAAATCATTTTCCAGGACAACATGTTATTTTCTATGACATTTGGCTGTTTTTCTCATTTACCATGTGTTTTTCATGACTGGAAAATTGACTCATTATTTTTCAGCTTTTACAGCTTTTCCAAGATGTGTGAGAACCCTGTTAATATATCTTTTCATTGTTTACATGCAGAGCATCATCTGTGACCAGTGTGGGAAGATGTGGCCCCCTGCTTCAGACCTCAAAGGACACTACAAAACTGCTCATGCTGGAGAAACACCAGTTGCCTGTGATGTCTGTGAGAAAGTCTTCACTACATCAAACAAACTAGTAAGACATAGGAGAGGCCACACCGAAAAGAAACCATTCAGCTGTGAGGTCAGTGGGAAGACTTTTTCCGAGTCAAGCAAGTTAGTAATACATATGAGAAGCCACCTAGGAGAAAATCCGCTTAGCTGTGACGTCTGTGGGAAGGCCTTTTCTACATTAGGTAACTTAGGTACACATACAAGAATCCACACAGGAGAAAAACCATTCAGATGTGATGTCTGTGGGAAAGCATTTACTACGTCAAGTGGCTTAGTGTCACACAAGTTGGTCCACACTGGAGAAAAAACACACAGCTGTGATGTCTGTGGAAGGGCATTTTCTAGATCATTTGAGCTAGTAAACCATATGAGAGTTCACACAGGAGAAAAACCTTTCAGCGGTGACGTCTGTAAAAAGGCATTTCCTACAACAAGTGTCCTGGCAAGACATATGAGAATTCACACAGGAGAAAAACCTTACAGCTGTGACGTCTGTAAAAAGGCATTTCCTACATCAGGCAGCCTTTCAAAACATATGAGGATTCACACTGGGGAAAAACCATTCAGTTGTATTGTCTGTCAGAAGGCCTTTACTGTATCATCTACCTTACGGACACACATGAGAGTCCACACTGGTGAGAGACCATTCCGCTGCAGTGCTTGTGAGAAATCCTTTACTACGTCAAGCAGTTTAATAGTACATAAGAGAATCCACACCGGAGAAAGACCGTACAGCTGTGATGTGTGTGAGAAGGCTTATTATTCATCAGATGTTTTAGCAATACATAAGAGACTCCACACTGGTGAAAGACCCTACAGCTGTGACCAGTGTGGGAAGGGATTTAGAAGATCTAATCACCTTAAAGGACATAAGAAAATCCACATTGGAAAAAAATTAATCAGCTGTGACCAGTGAGGAAAGACATTTTCACACTCTAGAAACCATAAACATCTGTTTTTGTCCACACTGTTGATCATGATCTCTGTGAGAAAACATTTCCTAATTGAACCAAAATAATAATAGAGTCCAGACTAGAAAAAGAGACAAAAAAAAAGCTTTGATCTGTAATAAATGTATGAAGAAATTGTCAGTCAAGCAGCCTAAAGACATATGACAATCCCCTGTGGGAAATATGTGTAGCTCTAGGTGTTTGCTAGATTGTTCCTAAAACATTTTAGATTAATTTGTTCTGCAGGTGGCACTAAGACTTGCACGATGCTCTAAAATGCAACAGAATTCAAGATGTTCAAAAAGCAGTCTACTTTTTTCCAGGAGAAATGCACACTATAGATCAGTGATGAGCAAATATTTTTCCCTAAGGGCCATATTCAGACCCAGACAAGTGGTGGTGGACCAGGCTGTGAACAATGTTTTAAGAAATTTTCATTGTTGCAAATAGGGATGCATCGATACAGATAACAGTATCGTGTATCGTGTCGATACCAGTGCCTAATACTCGTACTCGGAACATTGGTCCTGATACCAAGCACCGATACCACTTAGCTAGCTGCGTGAGGGTCTTGTTTGACTTACAGCCTGTCAGCTGTAGATATCAGCCCAACTGTTTATGATGTTAAATGTTGTTAAATGTGGAATTGTTTTTGGAGAAGTCATGGAAAAACCCAAGTTAAAGTCTGTTCAAACCCTGTTACTTGTCTCTTCATCAAACATCTCAAATCTGATCTGATCCGTAGCAAGATTTTAACTAAGAAATGAGTTAAAAATGTCAAAAAAAAAAAAAAAAATCTACACTAAATGAACTGAATAACTGCATTTAAAAGTTATTCAGGTAACAGAATTAATTAAATGATGTAAAGTACCATGTTTGGTCCCTTGTTTGCTTTTGATTGTGTTTATTGTGTTTATCTGTATTTCACATTGCATCTGTGTGTAGACAAAGAAATGCAACAGTGAATAAATATTACCTTGTGTGTTTTTGTTTTTTAATTTTTTTTTTGCTGAGAGGGAGGGTCTAAGAACAGATGTTCAATGACAGTAATCCATTTTGTTTATCTCAAACCAGAGAAACTACATTAGAACTTAAACTGGTGACATCACAGCCAGCATAGTTTTTTTCTTTAATGTTAACTGTTTATAAAATAACTGTATGCATAGCTTAAAAAATAAGTGCAAATGTATAATGATGAGTTTGTTTAACTTTAACTAAATGCCACTATTTACTCCCAACACAATCTCTCCAATGGCACAACTTCCCCCTCACTGAGGGCAAATTGTGTCACATGACAACTTATTTTCAGAAAGCTGTATTTTTTAATATATTTCAGATTAAATATTATTGTTTCCTTAGATGCAGAACATCCTGAAATATGTGTTCATATTGTAGTTTAAAAAAATATTAACATGGTCAAACTCCTACCCAGTTTGAATCAGCACCTATACTCGACAAACCAATGTAAATTCTTGAAAACAGACGTAATGTGGCAGTTCTTACTACACCTGGTCAGTAGTCAATGCAGTCAATCTAATCTTGATGAAACATTGGCATAAATAATCAAACTTTTGCTGCAGCTGGAAAAAGCAGGTGCAAGGCCCAGACATGTTAAAACACAGAACAAGGGTCAAATTACACACCAAGATTACATACCAGAGTGCACAAAATACAAAAAGATAATAAACTCGTCTCTCAGTAATCAAACCCTGATTCCAGACTCAAACCATGAGGCTTTTGTAGAATGCACATTAAGATTAATCCACTAGATGGAGCTAGTGCATTATCTATGAGCGGCCTGAGCCACCTACAAACGGAACCAACTTCTTACAAAAACATTCGGCCAAGGAAAATGAGGTTTTATCAAATTGTACCTGCTTTGATGCATTTGTTAGCATTAGCACTGCGCCAAAACTACACACTTTCATAAACTCTTTCCCTGGTGAAGTGTTTCCCTCGTGTGTGAAGCTCTGAACTCACTCGTGAAGGGCAGAAGATGTAAACTTAATGAAACATTTGGACAATGAGATTGTGTTGTGTTTTCAAAGGGAACGGTGCAACTGTCACTTATTAGTTCACTTCATGTATAGACAAACTGAGTGTTGGTGATGTTCTTTCGTCTGACAGGTGGGGGCAGCAGTGCGCTATCCGTGATTAGTCTGCCGGAAATCAAAGAAGAAGAAGAAACAGCCTCAGACAAAAGAGGGAAACAGACTGAACACAGCAGCAGAGCTTTGGGAGAAGACTGAACCAGAACTTTGGAGAGAATAAACCTTCAGACACGACTCCAGGGCTGAACTGCTGCTGCTCCTGCATTGAACCTGCTCTCCTGCTTCACTCTCTGTAAGTCTCACTCTGCACATCTGGGAAATCTACTCTTGCTAAGCTAACAACTTTTGCTAGTTTGTTAGCTATTCACAATCAATACAGAAAGAATTTGTAAAATAAATAAGTAAAAGTTTAGTACATCAAAAACTTAAGTGTTCGATGTAAAAAGTAACAGGAGCTTTTCTATCTAAAACAGAGGGCCATGTTTTGACCCTGGACTATGTGTTAGCGTTAGCATGAACAGATGTGTTTGTGTGTTGGCCGCTCTGAGCTCCACAGATGCGCCATTTTGTCTGATCCCAGTTCATTTAGTGAAGCTTATTACACATCTGCAGAACATGACAGTGGAGCAGTGTAAGTTCATAAGAACATATTACAGATTTTTACTATCAATTCTAATTTTGTTATTTATTTATTTATTTATTTAGTTAGCTGTTATTAAATGATATCAATACTTATATTTTTCTGAAGATTCACTCTAGTCTTTATGTTTTTCCCTTAACAATATTCTGTTATGTTAAAATAAAATGATCTGATGCGTGTGACATGAGACTTACCAGAGAATCGTTTGAAAAGTTTAAGAAACTCAAAAGCTGCAGCTTGTGTTATAATCCTTTTCAGTGACACTGGCTGTTTCTCAAAACCTAGGTGGTACCTTGCCTTTGTCTGATCTGGGCGTTCCAAGGCACTGACATCATCCAAGTCATGTTCCAATGTTCATGTCCTGCTCAGGCAGTGTCCTTCGTTTGGTTAGCATGTGTATTCTCCACAAGTGTATCCTTCGTTGCCTTGCTCTGGTGAATTTACCCAAATGCAACATGATCATTTAAGAAGAAAAAATAAATTAACTTTCAAAAGTAGTTAATATGCAAAGTAGGCAAATATTATGTTTATAAAATACTTCTCTAGTAAAACAAACACATGTTTTAATAATATTATTTTATTGAATTCTTCCTCAGAACATGAGCCCCTCCCTCATGCGTGTTCTGCTGCTTCATTCTGTTCACTTGATGCAGCTGTGTCTGATTCCTCTGAAGTCTGTTCCTTTGGGTCGAGTAAAGCCACTTGCCTTGGATTGTAAGGCACTGACTATGAAGGAACTGGCTTTGGAGGCAAGGCACCTAGGCTTTGGGAAACAGCCAATAACTGCCTGCATTCAGGCTCACGGGCTCGTCAGGCCCTGGTGTGATTCTAGCAGAGGGTCTTTCATGCTTGTTGGCATCTACTGTCCCGGAGTTGACATGGAGGGCCATCTCGACAGAACACCGGGACAGACGAGTGCGAGGTTGTGTCCACTTTGGTCTGGTTTCTGTTTTTGCGCGGTGCACTCTTCGTGGCACAGTACAGGGCTCTGGTCTGGACTGTGCCAAAACGGCTAGGTATGCGCTTGCTTGTGCCCACGCACAGTGTTCAACACAGAAGGGACGGGACCTCAGGCAGCACCGCGCTCTCCTGGTTTTCTCTTGAGTCTCTGCTCTGTCGTGAGGAGAGCTGCATTCACACTGACACTGTCCTATGTTCACTCTCACATCTGATTATTTTTATATTAAGCCAATAGGCTTTATGTAAAAGAAAAGACACATTGTTAGACAAAGTCGTTAAAGCCTGTCATTTGAATAAACTTTCACCAAAGAGATTTCTATTACACTTTTTTTTTCCAAAACTGAAGCTGCTGCTACTGCTCACTTGTCACAGACGTGTTAGCTGTGTGCAGACAGTAGCACTAAAGTCAATGAGAACATTTGAGTAAAGCCCTGTTTCCGTAGGCTCGGGTCGGGGGTACATTACGGTCCTATGCCGTTTCCACTGCGCTGTTCCGCCCCACTTGTTGGGTCCATAGCGAACTGCTTGTAGCCGTGCTTTGACCCTGGACTCTGGAGCAGACCTCACAGCGGTCCCACTTTTAGGCTCGATGTTTGGGCAAGAGAAAACACAGGCTCAGACAAAAAACAGACGGAAAAGAGCAAACGCCGATGCTCCTAAGTGAACCGGTCTGAGGGACCCAGGCCAGGGGTCGGCAACCTTTAATGTTCAAAGAGCCATATTGGACCAAAAAACCAAAAACTAAATCTGTCTGGAGCCCCCAAAAAATGTAAAGCCTTATATAAGCCTTACAATGAATGCAACAGATGCTGTAAGTGTTTATATACGCTTTGTCAACCTGTTATCAAAATAATAAGTCGGATACAAATGCAAATGAGCTTTCATGATTACCATATTACTGTACTACAACTCGCTCTGGAGTGTAAGTCGTACAAACCAAAATACACATATTACGAGAAAGAAACATGTATAGGTCGCACCGGACAACAGGTGGTACTTTTTGCGGGAAATGATTACATAATTCGACAGCACGAACAGACGCGGGGCGCGTTTATCAATCCCGCTCCTGCTTAAGCCTTTTTGACACGAAGGCCAAGAACCGCTGACATGAGGCAAAACTACAAGATGCCGATCAAACATGACTAAACTCTGCAAAAATGAACTTTTATATTATCACTCAATCATGTGTCCATTGGCGTTCAATAAGCGATGTGACTTACCTGAGACAAAGTTCCACACATCTCTTTCCGCTAAATCCAGCTGACTTTGCCCAAACTCTGCGTGTTATTTCTGTGCCTTCGTGCATAAAAAACAGTCCTTCATTCATTCCTCTGTAAAGTTTTCCCCTGCGCTGCTTGCTGTTGATCTGCAAGTCTCGATCGTCTGTGAACGGCTTTGAAAGCTTATTATCTCCTGGGTTGCAACTAGAGCTGCAACGATTAGTCGACGTAATCGACTACGTCGATTAAGAAATACGTCGACGCACGTGGAGCGCGTCGACTCGTCGCTTTATGAGCCGTGCCTCTAATAATGTCCCAGCTTTAATTGATCCACATGCGCTACGAATCTGTGATGTATTTCCACACAAAGCGCATCAGTTCACGGGGAAACACACTCTATAAACCATCAAGATAAAGTTTTCAGGCCAGGAGAGCGATCTGAAGTGAACCGCAGCTGAATAGAAAGTGAAACTAGAACGCGCACATCGTGTTTAAAAGCCGCTGTGACGGCGCGGTCTCGGCGTCAGGCAGCTTTATTTTCTCTACGAAGCAAACCTGCACGTTTCGTTTGTGCGCACACACGCTCTCACCCGGACCGTCCATGCGTTCGTTGCACGGATTGTACAGCACTCGGTGCCACGGTCGGACTAGGCTATACGCGCTCGTCACATCTCCGTGGACGCCCGCGCGCACGATGCAATGGACTGTACACGCACACGTTAATACACACACGGCCTTCTATCAGCTGTTCATCAAACACATGATCAGACAGGAGCTGTTCATCAGACACATGATCAGACAGGAGCTGTATATGTGACGATGGTGCTTCTGTATTACAGCCTGTTGCACTGAGCTGTGTCTGTTTTAAACTGTTATAAAACCTAAAACAAAAGCCATAATTTAATGCACTTCTTAGTAACATCAATCTTATAATATTGATTCATTTAATACTTTTTGTGTATTATTTTATTCAATATTCAATATATTTTTGAGCAGTATTATGACATTTATGACTTGAGAACATAATTAGCAATGTTCTTAAGTCAAAATATATTTAGTTTTACACTTAACTAATAAAAATCAATTCAAATTAATTATATTATATCATATTAAGGCGTAAAAGCCATAAAAAGTAATAATTTTACGAACCGATTAATCGAAAAATTAGTCGAATAGACTAATCGATTAATCGAAAAAATAATCGATAGATTAATCGATAAGAAAATAATCGTTAGCTGCAGCCCTAGTTGCAACAAAACTTCCGCATTTGCAATGAAAGCAAATGATTCGGTCCAAAAACTGTTGAATCCTGTGTTCTATCGTTCTGTTTCCCTTTTGGATCCATGGCCCTGACTCACCTGCCGTTTGGTTTGTTTACAACAGCCACCCGCAGACCCGCGGCGCTGAAGAAAACACGTTTGTATGACATTCTTCGTTGACAGAAATTTTAAAATTAAATATTTATTCTGCACATTTTTGCAGCATCGAAAACTTTAAGAGTGTCAGACATAATTTTCCTCCTACGAAAATTCTATTAAAACAAAAATATGTTCACACAATTTTCCACTTTCATATTTTTTGAACGGCCTCCAAGGAGCCACTCGGGGGGGCGCTAAAGAGCCGCAGGTTGCCGACCCTGATCCAGGCTAATGGAAATGTGGCTTCAGTAAAGGACTCTCTGGGGGATGGAGCTGTGTCTTTGGTATGTAAAGAAAGCCTGTGGTCACCTTTCCCTCCCCACACCACAGGCTTTTCATATTGACAATCCCCCCTGTGGTGTTGGAACAAAGATTTTTTAAATAATTTTTAGGTTTGTGTCACATTAATGGATCCAATAATGACTGAAATCCAGTCTTTTAACAGATAGTTAAAGCTGATGTACACTCAAGAAAAAAAGAAACGCAACACTCAGTTTTCGGAGTTTTGGGGGCAAGAATAATTTATTTTTGAGATCCACCTGTTTCAGGATGAACCCTA
>JBBPFD010000330.1:0-32583 GCA_038363315.1 Mugilogobius chulae
ACATCCAGAGCTATTAACGGACAGATCGTTTCTTTGAGACGCATTTCAAACTCCCAGTGATATTCTGTGAAACTGAAGCTTCATAGTGATCCATAGTTTTTGCAAATCAGCCTTATATTGACGGAGAAAAGGCTCAAAATGTACAGTGAAAGATAACGTGTGTAAATAACAGCGGAGAAAATAGCGCAAAACGGCGCACCGCGGAAATGTTTAAAGTGGTCTTTACAACTGTTACTTTTCCCTGAATGTGACATAAAACAAACACTAACCTTACAAAAGCAGCAGCTCCCATGTTTTCCCAGCTCTGATCACTCAGGATAGTCCTGTCAGGTCGAGTCACTCTGCCTGACGCTCCTAAAGCCCAGTTTTACAGGGGCGGAGCTAAGGGCATTTGGGGCTTGGGCCCCCTAATTCTGGCCTCAATAGGGGGGACCCTATTTGTATTTTTGTTTATTTAACTGCCTCATGTCTTTTTAATTATATAAAATGACATCACACAATAGGATCATAACATCTAAAACTCACCAAAATACAGGAAATTGCACTGATTTTATAAAAATTCCCCCAGACCCCCCTGGATTACATCTGAACCTTGTTAGATTTAAATATATTTGTATTTACAGGCTTATGGGTCTAAGGGTCTGTCTGTAAATTTAAATAACATTAGAATTTATTTCGGGAGAGTGGTTATCTATCAGGAGCGTGTTTTGAAATCTCACCTAGGGAGATATAAAAGCTAGAGCCCACACTGTTACATTGTTATTTGTCAAAGGGCTGATCCATTAAAATTTTTCTCAGGCTGAAAATGAGTCCCACTCCGGCCCTGGACACTGCAGATCATTTCATTCACTGTCCCAGGACACAGGACACGTAAAAGGGATACTAAGTGTGAGTTCAGATGTCCTGATCCATGTTTGTAAAGTCTGTGGAGTTTTAGAGCCTCTACAGTCCCAGCTCCACTGTCACTGCTGCGTAAAGGCTGACTCTGTATCCACGGTCTGCGCTGGGAAGTGCAGGGCCGTTTGAAAGGGATTTGAGGACCTTTAAAGGGGGTGTGGGGGGCTCAGCAGCTAACTTGAAAACATCCAATTAATAATACAATGTTATAATACTTTCATGTTTCTGACATTTTTATGTCTTTGTTACACCAAATAGATAATTAAAAAAAAACAAACAGTGTTTTTACTTTGAACAGACTTGTATGGCCACAAAATGGGCTGTTATTTGCCATGGAGGAGGAGGGCTCATGCATGTTTGTTTGGATAAAAAAAGTGTTGTTTTTTTTCATAGTATGCCATAAAATGTATTTATCACCATTTAGAATGTCCCAAACTGTGGTTTTATTTTCTAATTCTGCTGAAATGTGTGGATGACTTTTCACCCTCAGAAAGTTAAAGTAAATTATGGTGATGGAGCATGCACAGCAGATCCAAAATCCTGATCTATATCCTGAATACAAAAAACAACATAACAAACACAAGTCGACGAAGTGTCTGCACAAAAGGTTTAGGCAGAACTGTTGTTGGAGGTGCCTATGTGCATTGTCCACTGTGAAGTAGCAGCAGCTCACAGACAGAGGCAGCTCTAAAGCCAGCAGAGGAAGAGCTGGAGGCTGCAGTCTCAGGACCTGCAGTTTGAAAATCTGCAAAAACCAGGAGCTGCAGTCTGAAGCCCCCTCACTGACATGTCTCTCACTGAGCAGAGTATTAGGCCTCCACTGTGAACCACTGACACAAGATTTGGACATGTGAAGGCCTAAAAGTAGAAATTTCGAGGTGAAATTTTCTAACACACAGCTGACTTTGTGCCAGTGTAAATCTGCTAGAAAATAGGATCTGTTAGTTAAAAACACTTCAGATTCCCGGAAACTACATCTATTTTGACCAAAATCTCTTGGGGAACTCCCAGACTCGACTCCTCAGGACCACGTGAACAGAAGGCATAATTGCCATTTATCTTTTATTTACTTGGTTGTTTGAACACCAATTTAATTTTTAAATTTTTATAAAATAAGCTCAGAGTAATTGAAAGTGTTATCCAATATGACAATTTTAGTCTCACTTTTTTCAGCCACTTGAAGCCTGTAAAATGTCTCAAAATGCACCAAAATGTGTCTGTTTTTTTCAAAAATCTCTGGGGGAGGACCCCCAGACCCCCCGTTCATTCTTTTCACCGTGTACAACATGATTTCCCCACTGCTGAAATACATCTGATGCCCATCAACCACTGAATAACATAGACTTCCAATTAGGTTGCTGCTTTACAAATTCTCCACGTAGATTTCAGAGCCTTACTCCACCCCAGAACCTGCGAATGATATGCACACTCACAAATAATCTCACTCCAAGCCAAAATCAAAAGTTGAGAGCCCTGCATATAAATGTTAACCACGCTATATTCGTATTTGCAAATCCTGGTTATTTTTGCGTTTTTACATCACAACATTCACAGAAAATCAAGGGAAATCGTCTCTGAAAACATTTATGTAATATTTTACACGTTAAAAGAGCTTATTATTTGGTTTTATTGTTCTTTTTTCCCCAAGAGGCCTGGTGAAGCAGTGCCTCCTCTGACGCTCGTTGCTGCTCTCTGGTGTTGTGTAGTGCTGGTGCCTCAGTGACACATGATACAGAATGATACTTTTCGATACCGTAACTGTGTTGGTCACGTGACTTTTCTTAAACGATGCGCTCGGTGACACAACTCGGCTGAGGCCTCGCTCTCAGCGCATGGCACATGTATCGGTACCTCGGCTCGTTTAGCCCATCACTACCTCAAGGCTGCGCATCTGCGTCTACCCCTTGTGCTGAGACGGAACGTAAACACAACCATGCCGCATGAACAATCATGGGGACATCGAAGGGAAAGAGTGAGTGAATCAATGCTTTGTTTTACTTATAATACAGTATGACTGCGTTCTAAAAATATTACTTTGGGCTGTGAAGAGGAGAAAGCTTACTGTGTGCAATGCATTAAACAGCAATGATTAAATGTTTTCACCCTCCCAACCCATGCTTAAAAATCAATTTATTCGTCTAAAGAGGTTTTCATTTATTCTACAAATTGCCCTGGCCCGAAATAGAACACAATTTGGATGTGTACGATAATTTTGAGGCTCTGGTATGATAATTCAACATTGCCCATCTGGCAACACTGCCGGACAGCGTTTAAGCATCTAAATTTGCTCGTCAAAGCGTATTTTGACGCCTTTCTTTGAGTTCCAGCTTGTTTGCAAAAGGCTTTGTTTTGCACGTAGACAGATCACGTTGAGAGAGAGAAGGAGGGAGGGAGAGAGATAGAGGCTTGCTGCATTTATAAAACGTAGCTTACCCAATCGCATAACTTTTTCCTCCTCCAGGCACAGCCTGTTCTCACAGATAAGCGTGTCAATACCACACAATTTGAAACAGAGTGTCTTATAAACACCATTTCTATTTTTTGCATGTGTATTTCACGCGTTTCTGTCCCAGTTCATTCAAATGGTGAATGTAAAGGCGTGTTATTATTCATGAATACTAACACAATCATAATCCTAACCTTAACCAACTTCAAGCCTCAGACCTAAACTTAGCCGTTAACCCCCAAAAAACGTCCTGTTATATCGGGCTCACACTGCCTCCAGTCCAGATCCAGATCCGGATCCGCCTGGGTCCGGTTGGTCACTCACACTACCTCCAGAATATTCATGTGTATGTGCGCACTCTGCTGGCCTCGCGAGACAATGAGTTCACGGGGATTCACGCTCAACTTGGGAGTTTCAGGGAGTCTACGCGATCTCTGGCACATGTACATGTAAACAAAGAACACTTGCGCCGTGTTTTGGGCTTATTTCACGTCACTTCATTTTCTGTTGGATTTTTCGCCGTACAATGGGTAAGTACAGGACGTTTATTTACATCCTGTGTGTTCAATAGTTGTGTATTTGTCGAGCATTTTGACGTATTTGTTGTAGTAATAAACATAATATTTTTACTTTGAAAACCACCAGATTCACTTCATCCACGCTGGCTTGGTTTCCTGTTTGTCGTGTCTTGTTTTCACAACTTCACCAAAAAGGGCTCTGGAGCGCTCCGGCAGTCCAGAAAATTTTTCTTGAAATGGAAACAATCCGGACGTACGGAGCAGAGCCGCGCGGTTCGCCGGACCGGACGGATCGCGGTGTGAGAGCCTCTCATTACTTTTCAAGAAACGGAAAGCCTCCGTACGCCGGACCGGAGTACGGACCGGCTCCAGTGTGAGACCGGGGTTAGTCCTCAGACCACACCAGAATAAACGGTCGTGTAATTGCACGCCTAAAAAGGCAGAGGGCGTCGTCATGACACACAATCTGACACGCCGTGGTATTTACACGAAATCTATGAGAACACGTTGCCAGGCAATGTCCTTTTGCTGTCTCTGTCCTCCTCCAGTGTCACGTCGTACAGCAGTGGTTTAAACACAGCAACGAGCATGTTTAATAGATCCATGTGAGTCACTATAAAAGTAAACTGAGTTTTTGGACTTTTCACGCTAAAAAAAAGTGTAAAACAAAACACACACAAAAAAAAAACTTTATTGTGGCTTTAGTTTCAGATTTTGTTTATATTTTTGTAACGTTTGTAGTTTTTGTAGCATTTAAAGCTCAATATGGATATTTTCCTAAAAATAAAACATTTTGACAATTGTATGTTTTGTGTCTTTTGTACTTTTGCAGCCAATTCTTTTGCACCTTTGCATTTATTGCAGCTGTAGTTGTGGTTTTACTTGCAGTACTTGTATCTCTTGTACTTTGGCAGTATTTATTTATTTAGTTTTTAACATAATGTTTTTTTTTATTTTTTTAGTGTTGAGTCTGATGTGATGTTTCAGTTTCTGCTAGTTGTAACATTTGCAAAAATATGCAGAAAAGATATTTCTAAGTAATATCATCAATATCTACTCGAACCACTGTTTTTAACACATCTGATTGTTTATCTTTACCAGAGGAAACGCTGGACAGTTTTGTCCTGGTTAATGCTGAGATGCTTGATAAAGTTTTCTCGTCAGTGAGGCCCACCACTTGTCTTCTAGACCCCGTCCCAACACAGTTTTTTAAGTCATTTTATGAATCTTTTAGAGACGAGCTTTTAACCATGATGAACTGCTCTCTTCAGACAGGGGTCTTTCCCACTGCTTTTAAAGCTGCAGTGGTGAGGCCCCTGCTGAAGAAGAGCAATTTGGATTTTAATGATTTTAACAATTACAGACCGGTATCTAACTTACCATTTTTAAGCAAAATTTTAGAAAAACTTGTTTTTACTCAGCTAAATTATTTTTTAAACTCACACAACGTTCTTGAAGAATGTCAGTCTGGTTTTAGGGTAAACCACAGTACCGAGACAGCCTTGACAAAGATTTTAAATGATTTTAGACTAAATTATGATTCTAAACAGGTGACAGTGTTGGTTCTACTGGATCTAAGCGCTGCCTTTGATACAGTAGACCACACTATTCTTTTACACAGACTCAAACACCTGGTTGGCCTCTCTGGTACTGTGCACAAATGGTTTACATCCTATCTCACAGACAGAACTTTTATGGTAAGTTTAGATACCTGCTCCTCTCAGGTTCATGAAATCACGTGTGGTGTGCCTCAGGGTTCCATTTTAGGTCCTGTGCTTTTTAACCTGTACATGCTCCCTCTTGGTGGTGTCATCAGGAGACATGGAATCAACTTCCACAGTTATGCTGACGATACACAGCTTTACATCTCCATGTCTCCTGATGACACCAGGCCAATGGATGCTCTTTTTAACTGCATTTTAGACATCAAATCCTGGATGGCAGAAAACTTTCTCCAGCTTAACCAGGACAAAACTGAGGTTTTAGTCATCGGTCCTGAGGCCCAGAGAGAGAAACTTTTATCCAAATTACAAACACAGTCTTTTAATCCATCATCTCAAGTAAGAAACCTGGGCGTTATTTTTGACTCTGAGCTGACTTTTATTCCTCACATTAAAAATATCACAAAAATAGGTTTTTACCATCTTAAAAACATCGCCAGAGTCCGTCCCATTCTCTCTCCGGCCAACACGGAGACGCTGATGCATGCTTTTATCACCAGTCGTATAGACTATTGTAATGCCCTGCTCTCTGGTCTTCCCAAAAAGTCTATTTCAGGTTTACAATTATTACAAAATTCAGCAGCACGTGTCCTGACTAAGACCAGGGGGCGGGACCACATTACACCGGTTTTAAAATCGCTGCATTGGCTCCCTGTGTGTTTTAGGATCAATTTTAAAGTTCTTTTATTGGTTTTTAAATGTCTTAATGGTCTTGGGCCTTCTTATCTTTCAGAACTGCTTTTATATTATGAACCCTCGCGGACCCTGCGCTCCTCCGGCAGCAGGCTCCTAGTCATTCCCAAAGTCAGGACACACACTCACGGCGAGGCATCTTTCCAGTTTTACGGCCCCCGTCTATGGAACAGTCTGCCGGAGGACCTCAGGGCCACAGAGAACATTCAGGTTTTTAAGAGCAGGCTCAAGACCCATCTTTTTAGCTTAGCTTTTGATTAGTATTTATTGTTTAATATGTATTTATTTAGTTATTTATTATATTTATTTATTTATAACTAGTGTCAGATATTGTGTTTCTTAAATTTAGCTCTTGCTTGTATTTACCTTTTTATTTATTTTAATTTTCTTATCACGTTTAGGTTTCCCAGTGTTTCCTCTGAGGAGCCTCTGCACCAGGAGCTGTGGTCGGCTGTGGCTGCTGGGCTCTGGCTCGTGGGCCCTGGAGGTTTGGTCTTGAGGAGGTTTTGCTCTCTGGGCCCTGGGCTGGTGCCCTGTGGCTGCAGGTGGCTCTGCTCCTGGTGCAGACAGCTCCTCTGATGATGCTTTCTTTGGTCCATCTGTACCCGGCCTAATGTATGTGAATGTATTTTAGTGTTTGGGAGTGTGTGTGTGGGGGCGTGTGTGTGCGTGTGTTGGGAAGGGGGTGGGGGGTGGGTGTATGGTGGGGAGGAAGGGTAGAGGGTGTGTACATGTATGGGGATTGTCTTGGGGGTGGGGGGTGGCGGCAAGCGGGATTGTTTTTAATGCACTGTAAAGCACTTTGTGTTACATTTTATGTATGAAAAGCGCTTTATAAATAAAGTTTGATTTGATTTGATTTGATGAGAATTCACACTGGAGACAAACCATTTAGTTGTGATGTCTGTGAAAAGACCTTTTCTACCTCAGGCTCCCTAGTTACACATATGAGAGTCCACACTGGAGAAAAACCATTCAGTTGTGATGTCTGCAAGTGGGCCTTTTCTGATCGAACCGGTTTAGTATTACATATGAGAATCCACACTGGAGACAGACCATTTAGTTGTGAGGTCTGTGAGAAGACCTTTAGTAGAGCAAATACCTTAGTAATACATAAGAGAATCCACACCGGAGAAAGACCATACAGCTGTGATCTCTGTGAGAGAGCGTTTTATTCATCAAGAAGCTTAGGCTTACATATGCTAGTCCACACTGGTGAAAAACCATTTAGCTGTTATGTTTGTGAAAAGGCATTTCCTTCAACATCCAAGTTAGTGTCACATATGAGAATCCACACTGGAGAAAAACCATTCAGGTGTAATGTCTGTGAAAAATCTTTTTCTGAACCAAGCTCTCTCAAATCACATATGAGAGTCCACACTGGAGAAAAACCATTCAGGTGTGACATCTGTGAGAAGTCTTTTTCTCAATCAGGCTCTCTAAAACTACACATGAGAGGCCACACTGGAGAAAAGCCATACGTCTGTGATGTCTGTGAGAAGGCTTTTTGTAGGTCAAATGGCTTAAAGGAACACAAGAGAGTCCACACTGGCGAAAGACCATACAGTTGTGACCAGTGTGGAAAAAAATTTACCCGCTTTAAAACCCTACAGATGCATTTGAGAGTTCACAATAGAAAATGACCATTTGGATATGACCAGTGTAGGAAGAAATTTTGGAATTCTAATAGCCTAAAGAACATGTCAATAGCCAAAAAACAAAACCTCCCAACTTTGGATGATCAGAGTGCCACAATTCAATATATGAATACAACATTAAATAATTAGTCAAATATGACCTTGTTGAACAAATACATTAATAAACGTACTATTAAATATTTAAATGAATACATAATTATTTATATAATTAATTAAATAAGGATTTGTACAAAAATAATTAAATCAATATTTAAAAAATTAATTAATATATGAAATGTGGTGATAATCATTTAAATAATTTATTACATAAATAAATGTGTCAATATATGTTCAAATACATCTTTAGATAAACACATCTACCAAATATTTTAAAGAAAAAAAATAATTTAAAAAAATATATATATTTTTTAATTTTACTATTTCATATTACATTTCATGATGCTGCGATCTTAAGCTACATCATTCTCAAGTCATCAAGCTCAATGGGCGGGACTTCCTCCGCTCTGGACCAGTCCATTTCTATGCGGGGGTTCTCCATGGTCCATGTCCCACTTGCTCTTGCTGATTTGAGTTCGCCGTCTCCGGCTGCAGTCACAATCGTGCTCCAGAGAAGGTATTTGTTGCTTAGCGTTTTCCGGGGGACATGGAGCCAGCCTACTTCCCCTGAGCGCTTCGTAGAAGTGTCGCTCCAAACTTCTCTCTTTGCCTGGGACAGGTCATCAGTTCTGGGTTTGGTGCAGAGCCAGACGCGGCCCCAGAGAGCTCCAAATTTTTCGTTTTACCGTGGACAGATACATGGCTGGGACTGGACTGGAGTACGTGCTGTAGCAGGTGGGTTCTGGACATGACACCGTGGATCTCGTTCATTGTCTGCCCTGAGGCCACAGCCTCTCACTGGTTCAGTCTGAGACTGAGGAGAGAATGAGCCGCTGAATCGAGAGTCTGAATCGGTGATATGATGAGCAACGAACGGCACCTTATCCGGAGCATGATCACAACTGCAGGCGGAAATGGCGTACTCGAGTCAGCAATAGCATGAGACATGGACCTAGATCCATGGATGGACCAGGGAGAAACTCCGCATAGAAATGGACTGGTCCAGAGCGGAGGAAGTCCCGTCCACTGAGAATGATAGATATATTTCAATATTTTACATGAAATGTAATTATATATATATATATATATATATATATATATATATATATATATATATATATATATATATATATATATATATAATCTATAATCTATAATATATATATATATATATATATATATATATATATATATATATATATATATATATATATATATACAGTGCCTTGTGAAAGTTTTCACACCCCTTTAACTTTTTTACATTTTCTCTTATTATGACCACAAAAATCAAACATATTTCACTGAAACTTTGTGTGAAAGACCAACAATAAGTTGCACACAATTGTGAAGTGGAAAGACAGTCATACATGATCTATTTTTTTTTTACAAATTAAAACCTGAAAAGTAGGCGTGCAATATTATTCACCCCCTCTGAATCATTATTTTCTGGAACCGCCTTTTGCTGCAATTACAGCTCCAAGTCTCTTTGGGTATGTTTCTACCAGCTTTCCACATCTTGAGACTGAAATTTTTGCCCATTCTTCTTTGCAAAATAGCTCCAGCTCAGTCAGATTAGATGGAGTGTGTTTGTGAACAGCAGTTTTCAGATCTTGTCACAGATTCTCGATTGGATTTAGGTCTGGGCTTTGTCTGGGCCATTCTAAGACATGAATATGTTTTGTTTTAAACCATTCCAATGTAGCCTTGGCTTTATGTTTGAGGTCGTTGTCCTGTTGAAAGATAAACCTCCGCCCCAGTCTCAAGTGTTTTCAGACTCCAATAAGTTTTCTTCCAATATTGCCCTGTATTTGGCTCCATCCATCTTTCCATCAACTCTGACCATATTCCCTGTCCCTGCTGAAGAAAAGCATGTCCAAAAAATAATTCTGGCACTTGTATTTTTGAACGTGGGGATGGTGTATTTAGAGTCATGAGCAGTGTTAGGTTTCTGCCACACATAGCGTTTTGCATTTTGACCAAAAAGTTCAATTTTGGTCTCATCTGACCAGAGCACCTTCCTCCACATGGTTACTGTGTCCCCCACATGGCTTTTGGCAAAGTGAAAACGGGATTTCTTATGGCTTTCTTTCACCAAAGGCTTTCTTCCATAAAGGCCAGATTTGTGTAGTGCACGACTAAAAGTTGTACCTTTGACAGATTCTCTAACCTGAGCTGTAGATCTTTGCAGTTCCTCCAGAGTCACCATGGGCCTCTTGGCTACATCTCTGACCAGTTTTCTCCTTGTTCAAACTGTAAGTTTAAGTGTACGGCCTGGTCTTGGTAGATTTGCAGTTGTGCCATACTCCTTCCATTTATGGATGTTGGTGTAAACAGTGCTCTGTGAGATGTTTAGAGCCTTGGAAATCTTTTTATAACCTAATCCTGCTTTTTACTTCTTCACAACTTTATCCCTGACCTGTGTGGTGTGTTCTTTGGACTTCATGGTGCTGACTGCTCCCCAATACTCTCAAACAAACCTCTGAGGTTTTTACAGAACAGCTACATTTATACTGAGAGTAGATTACACACAGGTGGACTCTATTTATTTGTTATGTCAACATTGGAACCTTCTAAAGCCTCTAAAAGCAATGTGTTGCACTCAGAAGAAAAGGGGGTTGGATAATTTTGCACGCCTACTTTTCAGTTTTTTATTTGTAAAAAAAAAAAAAAATCATGTATGACTGTCCTTCCACTTCACAATTGTGTGCAACTTAGTGTTGGTCTTTCACACAAAGTTTCAGTGAAATATGTTTGATTTTTGTGGTCATAATAAGAGAAAATTTCTTTAAAATGATTATTGACACATGTATTTATTTAAAGATGTATTTATGTATTTTAACATATTGAATTGTGGCACTCTGAATCCTCCACATCTAACTGCAAATTTGTTTTATTTATTTATTTATTTATTTTTTTTTAATTTTAGGTCAGGCTCCATGTGTTGAGTCTATTTTAAGTGAAGTTCTAGCCTTAATTCTCTCCAAAAAGTCCAATGGAAAAAGCTCGTCTCTGTGCAGGGGCAAAAGTCCAGAAGCAAAACCTCCGATCTGCACATTTCTCTACAGAGACACATCACACTTTGGACTTCTGAGCTGTGTGGAGCTGTTTACATTTTCTGTCAGACTCAAATGGCTGTTTTTCCTCTATAATGTTGATTTACTATCGTTAAGATTATGTTTTTGTTGCCTGTTTCATATGAACCCTACATCCATTTCTAATCCTCAGGCCAACTCTTGTGGCGTTTTCACATTTTCGAGTCCAATAACACAACCAAACAATAGAGCAACCCCCAAACCAAAAGTGACAGGAATTTCATCAGACTGTCAATACCTCTTGTGACCCCCTTTGGCTCCTGGGCAGCGGTTATTTGTCGCCTCATGGATCGGCAGTAGTGTCTGAGTTGATCCTGTGGAGATGGAACACTGGGACCACCCCACAAGGTTCAGCCTCTCCCAGCGTCTCCTGTACACCCGATCTTGGCCATCTGCTATGAAGCACTGGAACCTTTTTTGTCACTGAACACGACTTGGGACCACCTCTGCAAAGACCAACGACCATGTGAGTGCACCATTCGACCTGAGCTCTAAGCACTGATCCAACATATGGCCGATATGGTCGTATACCGTCAGCGCGGAGGCGATTATGGATGGTTCTGGCTGACACTGGCCTGTGGTGTGTCCCAATGGCTGTGGACCTGGTGGCGGGTGAACCTGTCACGGAGATGTGCGGAGGCAGTTGATCTTGTGCAGCGGTAGTTACACGGGGCCCACCAGTACGAGGGCGGTCGTTAGAGGAACCAGTGGCTTGGTATCGCTGCACAAGACGACTAATGGTAGAGCGGTGGACTCCAAACACCCTGGCCACAGCAAGACAACACCGTCCAGCTCCATCCCTCTCTGGTTGCGACAATCGTGGCATCATGACAAAGTGTGTTTTTGGCTTCATTCTGGTGCCTTTTATAGAGAAGACTTGAGCACAGTTAACCAGCGGTAAAAGTCAACTCTGAGTTTCAAACATGAGTTTGTGTGAATAAACGACCCTGTAATGCACTCTTTATTGCTCTCACAATCAGTCAAGCCAAACCAAGAAATCTGTTCACCTGTCTTCAGTTTACTGTGGACTCAAATCAGGATTTTTAACCCATTTTTCCAAATGGCCTCGTTTTCTAAAGAATTTTCGAAAATTAAAATGTTGCGTTTCTTTTTTCCTTGAGTGTACTAATTAGTTGATATGTGCTTCATCACATGTAATCTGTGCATTGGAGAAATTAGTTAGAAATGTTTGAATGTATATTTGATTGCTAACTTAAAACAATTCAATAAGTATTACATATAATACATTTTTAAAACTGTTTTAAGATTTATTTATTTATTTTTTACATACAGTTAAAGTTGTTTGATGTAAACATGGTGGTGGAGCCAAAATGCTCCAGAGGGCGCTCTGGGAGGGCTCTGGTGGAAATAGTATAAAGGGAGCGCCAAATCAAGCTCAGGTGTGGCGCTGGGGAACAAACCGTTTTGGCCGTGCTGACAATATACTTCTGTTTTTGTTCATTATGTCAGGTATCTATCTACTCTTTGGTTAAAATAAATGGATTGGCATATCCGACCGAACTTTAAGTCCAATTTTGGTTCATTTTCTCACTACAGCACTCAAACAAACAGCACGCGTTCTTCCAACTCAAAGCGCCACTACATTATGTCAAAACCTGCTCTCTACATTGTGTTGGAGAAGACAACATGAACTTTGTAAGCCTACTTGCTGCTAACCACCATCACCACCGCGTCAGTCCAAGCACTGGGTGCTAAAGCCGAAGCGACCCGGCTCCACCGGGCGTGAGAGGAAGCTCGTGCACATTGGGAGACTGGGTCTCATGCACGCGGCACGGACTGGGTCTCGCCTAAGTGGAGCAGAGTGGTCGGTTGACGGCAGTGTACCGGGGCCGGAGAAGGAGGTGCCGCGCGGTGCAATAAGGTCGTGCCTGGGGCGGCCAAGAGTTACCAGCGGGCTAGTCTGGCCTGCTGAGAGCGAAGACCTGCAATAAGGTACTCACGTATTAAAAATAAAATAAAGTGTGCACAGAAAATAAGACTGGAACTTTTCTAAATTAAGGCCTAATAAATCCAATACATTGGTGAAGAGAACTGAACTTAAGAAGACGTCTGAAACGTAAACTATTCTGTTAAAGGGTACAAAAAGAGTAAAAAAGGTTCATATTGTGTCTGTAAATAAGTGTATTTTATTTTTTGCTCTTGGTGTATGAATCAAACAAAAATGAGTGAAGTAAATGAAAGTTCAAAAATGCCTGTTGAAACTGAGGTTGAAAAAACACCTGTGGTTGAAAGTGACCCAACTGTCAAAACTAAACGCATAACCAAACGAACTGAAAAGGCTCTTTGTGCTAGAATTGCAGATTTGGAGAAACACAGAAAATCTTTATTGCAAAAGGCTGCTAATATTACAGCTACACTTTCAGAGTTAATGTCACAATCTGGCTTTCAAAATGAAGTCAAAGTTACTTTTTCTCAATATGATACAATAGCAGGGCTCCCGCGGAGTCTTAAAAAGTCTTAAATTTGAAATGGGAAATTTAAGGTCTTAAATTTGTCAAAACTAGGTGTTTAGGTCTTAAATTTGAAGTGGCTTTTTTCACGTGACCAAAGTTCCCGGATGTTCGACTTCGAGAATCGATGCAACTTTGAATCGCTTCGAATCTAAGCCCAAAGAATCGGTTTATTTAGATATATGGCGAAACATAAACCATACAGACAAAGGGCATTCTTAGTAGTGTGTTTTTCACATAAACGTTTCATTAAATGCGCTTTTAATACGCTGGTTTTCTGCACTGCGTCATCATCAAGAGCCTGCAGCACTTATTCACATGGAATCTACTCCCTGACGGCACTGCGCCGCTGTACTGCCCAGTGGAGGAGACGGACAGCGCTGTATTCCAAACCATCCTGCGGTGCCGGTGCACACCGTGCCTGCGAGAGCGCGGACAGCGGAAGCAACGTTACGAGGGACAAAGCCGCGGAGGTGAAACATATTGTTACACCCCTAATCAGATTTAACAGAAATTGTGAAAATGTTGTGTTTTTGTAAAAACTAGTTTGCCTGAGCCTAGTGTTATTATGATACTAAATTTCAAACTTAATTTTATTACAAGACATTAACTTCATTCTTGATTAAGGCTAAATATGATCCCACAATGATATCTAGTTTTGTTTTCAGTTTTAGTGTTGATCAGTATCAGACTTTCAGATACTTTTGACTCTAAAATCTAGATCTCCAGGACGTCCTCAAGCAACGTTAAATTTGCTCAAATTTGGCAAAAAATCTTGTATTTAAGTCACTTTTGTGTTCTAAACAACTAATCGACTAATCAAAAGAATAATCACCCAACTAATGGATTGCCAAAATAATCGTTAGTTGCAGCCCTAAAAGGTTAATGTAACAGAATTATTTGCCAATTATTATTTTGAACTATGCATATTTCATGAACATAATCATTATTATTAACCTACATGTTTATGGAATCGATCAAGAAAAGTTCAATTACACAAAAACTTGAACTAGAGAGGATCATCTAGACAACTGATGTTAAGTGACTCACAGAAATAATTACATTATTCTACATTTTTGTGTTTGGTAATCTTACTTGTGAAGTCTAGAATAGATGCAGCTGGTTATAAGAACATGCTGGATAAGTTTGTAGAAAAATCCCTGTGATAAAATACAATGTACTTCCAGAAACAAGTGGGCGGAGACTGTTGAGCTCCATTGATAAACACCCACTGTGATGCTTCTCCCCCAAAACCAGGGGGAGGGGCTTCAGCTACACAAGCAGGAAAAAGGAAGGAAGAGACTGAACACAGCAGCAGAGCTTTGGGAGAAGACTGAACCAGAACTTTGGAGAGAATAAACCTTCAGACACGACTCCAGGGCTGAACTGCTGCTGCTCCTGCATTGAACCTGCTCTCCTGCTTCACTCTCTGTAAGTCTGACTCTGCACATCTGGGAAATCTACTTTTACCAACCAATCAACTTAAACATGTGCTAGTCTGTTAGCTTTTCATGACCAGTACAAAGGGACATTTCTACAAAGTTTGAGGAGTTTTGGGATGAGCAGAAGTATAATAACTACACGTGTTGGCTGTGTGCAGACAGTTGCACCTAAAGCATGTGATCAAATGTGAGACAGTAGATGCACTTCTTCGGGGATGGAGGTTTGTCTTTTGTATGCCTCTCCCTCCCCCACACCACAGGCTCTACCCCCCAGAGACAATCCTGTTTCTGTACAGCAACTTTGGGCTTGTCTAATAAAAGTCTGAAATAGAAAAGTTTGAGCTTGTGGCAACCTAGCGTTGCAGGCCGTGAATGCATCACGGGCTCTGGATTCTCATAGGCTAATCATGCTGGCTGTCAGCCCTTAAAAGCCCCTGTTAGATTGCCGCTCGCCCTTTGGCCTCTCGCTTTGTGCCCGCCTACCGGCATCTGCGCGCTTCCGTGTTCTCTAGGGATGGGCAAAACGAAGCCTCATGAACCAGCAAAACACTTGAATCAAATGATTCGGGGCTCCGAATCACTGTTCGAATCACGACTCTACAGTGCCTCTGGTGGTGATGTCTCAGTATTTCTAGTGGCTCAACAAAACACATCCTGATCTGACGTGGTTTCAATAAAGCTTGTTCTAATAGTTTGTGTAAGTGTTTATTTTGAGTCAATAAAATAAATAAAGCCATGAAAGCTATGCTTTAATCAGATATCAAGGTTTTTATTCAAAAATGTATATTTTTTGGCAGTGGAGTGCAACTTGTTTATTTATTTTTTTTTACCCTGCTTTTGAAAAGACAGGTTCTTTTGAATGAACCAACAGAAATAAATTCAGCAGTGTGAAAAACTCCTAAATGTGGGACAGGTTTGGAGATTTGGTGGGATATGGTGGGACAATATAATTATGACATAGCCTAATTGATAGAATAATCCTGTTTTGAAGTAATAATACTTTTTTTTTTTTTTCAGCTAAAATAAACATAAATGATTGTTAGTTGTTAGTTTTGCCACATAAAAAATAATTTGTGTAAAACAAAAACTCAAAGATGAATAAAAGCAAAAAATAACTTGTCAGAATGTTTAGGAGCACTTTTCAAATAAAATTATGCAAGTGCATAACCTCTGTAAGTGCTGTAATCGTCATGTCCATTGAAAAAGCAAGACAGCCGTGATCTGCGAGACGCGTAGTACAACCAAAAGCGGGACAGGTGGTTACATTATTACCATGGCAACCAGCTCACTTTCGTCCCTCCGGATCCGACTATCTAGCATTAAGCCAAAACATCTTTTAAACTTTGTGGGAGTAGGTTGAGACACGTGCGCTGCTTCGTGGTCCGTTGAAATCCCTGTCAATCAAACTTTGGTTTGGAGCACTGACCTGTTCGAGACGTGAGCCCTCTAGTGAAACGCGTTCGAAAAGGCAGTGTTTCATGAACCACTTCAGTGACGTCACACGTTTCATGAACCGTCTATGTCACGTGACCGGTGTTTTGACTCGCGTTTTGGAACACTGGTTCGAAACGCATGCGCTTCGAGGCTCCGAAGCAGGTTCGTAAAGCGTGTTTCAAAACTGCCATCACTAGTGTTCTCCCGGCGCCTCGCGGCAGGTAAGAGGAGTCTTGTCTCCTTCTCCAAATTTTAGCAGACTGTCTCTAATTTTAGATTTATCGTTTAGCACGGACAGTCTCGGGCTTGGCCCGCGGATCCACGTTAAATGCGGATCCACGCAGATCACTACGAAAGTTACGGTAAGCGTCTCTTGTTTACAAATGCGTTTATCCGGCGTGCGCTCAGCTGGTTTGTGTTCTCTAGGCTCCGACTACAGCGGCTCGTCCTCGCCTCTCCCTAATCGGAACTATAAGTCGTGCTCTTAAATGAAGCTGCCGTTTTGTCCTACGTCGTTTTGCTCTACCCTACGCTTTGCTCCACGCTTCGCCTGCTTCGCTTTGTCTGACGTCTTGCCGTGGTGCGCTTTGCTCCGCGCTGTGCCCTGGCTTGTGTGGCCCCTGAGCCGCTGTATCCAGGCTCGCTTTGGCGCACCGCTGGCTGTGCTCTGCTCACGCGTTGAGCTGCTTCGCTTGGCCCATGAATGACTGCTGCTCTGCTGTGCTCCGCTCACGCCTGCTCCTGGCGGTATCGCTTGTCCAGCCTCGTCTGTCCTGTGGCTTGCTTGCTCTGTCTCGCTTCATGTTGTGCGCCTAGCTCCCTCAACTTGCTGTGTTACGTTTGCTGTGGACTGTCGTAGCTGGAGTTAAAGCGCAACTAAAGCCGGACTACAGCATGTTTAAAGTAGGACTAAACTGGGACTGAAACGATACTAAAACTGGACTAGACTTGAGTAAAACAAGACTACAGCAGAAGTTAAGCAGACTGACTTTAGATTTAAATTGAAGTTAAGTAAACTTAAATTAAAACAGGATTAAAGTGAGATCAAAACAACATTAACAAGAATTGTAGCAGGGGCAAACTGAACTAATGTGGAACTGGTGAAACTGTTTATATTTTTGGTGTGAGCGAATGCGTGCGTGCCTGTGTGTGAAAGTGTGTGGGTGCAGCTTTTAAAAACTGTCTATTTTAACTAGTATTTTTCAATAAACATTTATTTTTGTACTTAATTGAACTGTCTCTGTCTCCTCAGCAATACTTACTTGCGTTGCCTTTTTGTTTAGTTATAGTTAATTATTTTTACTCTCCAGGCGCAATTCCTGGGGTGGCGTTGTTGGTTTTTGTTTACTTTTGTTTATTTACAGCTAAGGTTAAGTTTCCATTTCAAATTATTCATATTTATTATTCTATTTTGTTAAGTAAGTTATTTTCCTACATTTATTCCAACCCCTCTTGCCACAAGCTGTTGATTGGCGATGGGCAGTCGAGACCTGTGTGTGATTCCTTTATGTAAAAACATTAGTGTCTGTCTGTAGTGCAGGTGAGACTTTGTTTCATTTCATCTGGGCTGCAGTCATACTGGGTCTCTCCTGTTGGTTTATTTATCTTATTGTAGACGTGTGAAAGTGGAGGCCTCATTCTCTGGGAGATGCTGCATTTGGTCACTGGGACTTGAAGCAGACATCTGACTGAAACATTATGTATAATTGTAAACAAACCTTAGGAGCAACTGAACCAAACTGCTGGCAAGAGCTCTGCTCCACCAGGACCTGACTATGATCTGCAGAAAACTGTCCAGCCTGACTCAGTCTGTCTTGCTCTTGGATGTTGGTTGTGTGTGAACTTAGAGGATAGTTGTAGCTTTTATTTTGACTTCGTGAACACAGAGTCTTCATCATGACATGAACAGTGAGTTTGTAGAAGCTTATAGAAAGTTTTTTGTCAGTCAAGTCTACATTTGATTGTTTCTTTTTATTTTGATGATCTATTATGACACAAGTCAGTCATTAGTCAAGATGTATACTGAGTGTGTCGTAGTTGTTGTTCGCTCTGTGGTTAGAGCAAAACTGAGATCTCAGAACTGTGATTAACTTGGGTGAGCAGAAATAACAAAACATTCAGTGCTGCAGTAAGGTTAAATTGAACTAGTTCTAGTTTCAACAATGTAAGTCAGAAATATACACTGATGAATAGACACTGATGTACGCTTTAAATCCATAGGAATAACAAAAGTATCTTTCAGAAAAGGTATTATAGTTAGGGGAGTCAAATTAGTGCATTCACTGTGATTAATTAATTACAGACATATTAATCGAGTTAATTTTTTTAATCGCATTAATCTATTTTGTAACTGTAACTTCATTGTTTCCATATGTGAGTTGCAAATTGGACATAAGGGTTGTTCAACTTGACAACTTGGCAACAAAAGATTTGTTGCCAAGTTGTCAAGGGGTGATCGGGCATTCCTCCCGATCACCCCTCTCCAAGTGTCACTGGCATTGCCCGCGTGGGCAATGAAGTCCCCCAGCAGAACAATGGAGTCCCCGGTGGGTGCACTGTCCAATACCCCTCCCAGGGACTCCAAGAAGGCCGGGTACTCTGCCAGGGCTTCCGCGGAGTCTTAAAAAGTCTTAAAAAGTTTAAATTTGAAATGGGAAATTTTAAGGTCTTAAATTGTCTTAATTTGTCAAAATTAGGTGTTTAGGTCTTAAATTTGAAGTGGCTTTTTAAGACCTTGTATTTCGAGCAGATTTATCAAAGTTAAATGAAGAATGTGCGTGTTTGTGAGAAGTTGTATTTGCTGTGATGCTCGTCGTGTAAATAAGCACCAGATGGAGCAACAGCGCACAACAGAGGTGTGTGGAGCAGAGCGCATAAGCTCACGGTTAGCTTAGAACGAATCGCCTCACAACTTTGGGATTAAATGAGAACTGTTCAACTTGGCCAAAGGAAAAGCATGTTTCCCTGAGCGAGTGAGTTTTAAGGTAAGCTCACAGCGCTTTAATTCAGACTGAAAATGTCTGACTTTACCATCGCTAGCGCTGCAGATGCTGCGTGTAATGAGCCGTGCGCTTCACTGCGTGCATTCCGTAAATTATCTTTATTTATATAAGTTGTGCGATAGTTCGTGTACAAGTGGTGAAAATATCAGCTTTTAAATTGCCGCGTGTACCAAAAACGTTTCACTCATTTCCGCGTTAGCTTCAAGTTGTTAGCCGCTATCATCCACCCATCCACATACAGGCGTGTGCGTACATGTGGATGTGTGTAGCCTGGCGTAATGATGTGCAGCACAGAATCTGCGAGGTGTCAATCAGGGCTAGGATTAGTTTCGGGACATATGGGACGGGATTCGGGACACGTGAATTTTGGGACGTCTGGTCACATAAAGCTGGCCACTGCAGATGAGCGCAGTGAAGGAGAGACAGGTGTAGCACCTGTCTGTGATCATGTGACAGGAGCAGCACCTGTCTGTGATCATGTGACAGGAGCAGCACCTGTCTCTGATCATGTGTCAGGAGCAGCACCTGTCTGTGATCATGTGACAGGAGCAGCACCTGTCTCTGATCATGTGTCAGGAGCAGCACCTGTCTGTGATCATGTGACAGGAGCAGCACCTGTCTGTGATCATGTGACAGGAGCAGCACCTGTCTGTGATCATGTGACAGGTGAACAAGCATCAACAAAAGTTATTTTTGGTCATAAATAATTGAAATGTATGTAATTTTGTGAGCCAATAAATAGTGCGTATATGACAAAACAAAAAATAATAGAGTTGTAATAATTTTTATTTATTAGATATGTATTTTTTGTCACAAAAATGTTTTTAAACGTGTGCATGGTCTTAAATTTTGCTATGCAAGGTCTTAAAAAGTCTTAAATTTTGTTGTAGAAGGTGTGCAGGAACCCTGTCTGCACTGTTGTTTGGCCCGTAGGCTGCCACAACAGTGAGAGACCTGTCCCCGACCCGAAGGCGCAGGGACGCGACCCTCTCGTCCACTGGGGTGAACTCCAACACATGGCGGTTGAGCTGTGGGGCTATGAGCAGGACTACGCCGCTCGCCGCCTCACACCATGGGCAACCCCAGAGAAATGGAGCGTCCAGCCCCTCTCGGGGGTAATGGTTCCAGAGCCCAAGCTGTGCGTGGAGGTGAGGCCGACTATATCTAGTTGAAAACGCTCAACCTCCCGCACAAGCTCGGGCTCCTTCCCCGCCAGAGAGGTGACATTTCATGTCCCCAGCACCAGAGACCATGCGCCTGGCTTTGGTCGTCTGGGGACCTCTCCCCGACCACCACCCAAAACACACTGCACCCGTCCCCTATGGTCCTTCCTGCGGGTGGTGGGCCTGTGATAAGGTGGCTACACGTTGCCTTTTTGGACTGGGCCTGGAAGGGTCCCGTGGGCAAAGACCCGGCCACTAGGCGCTCGCCTGTGAGCTCCCACCCCAGGCCTGGCTCCAGGGTGGGCCCTGGTGACGCCAATCCAGGCGACGTAACGAGCCTCGATATTTTTGTCGTCATAGGGCTTCTTGAACCGTACTATGTCTGACTCGTCACCTAGGGCCTGTTTGCTAAGGGAGACACTACCAGGGGCAAAAGCCCCCGACAACATAGCTCCTAGTATCATCCGAGCACTTAAACCCCTCCACCACGTTAAGGTGGCGGTTCAAGAAGGAAAAATAAATAAATAAAAAATTCCAACCAAGTCACATTTTGATTTTAAGTTTGTATTAACTATATCTCCTCTTTTCTTTGTTTATATGCAGAGCTTCATCTGTGACGAGTGTTGGAAGACGTGACGCCATGCTTCAGGCCTCGAAACAGCTCACACTAGAGACAGACGATTCAGCTGTGGCCAGTGGAAGACAGGATTTACAAAGTCTAGAAATCTTAAGCGACAAGAGCTTTGACACTGGAGAAAAAACATTCAGCTATGACCAGTGTGGGAAGACATGGCCCAATGCTTCAGCTCTCAAAAGACACTACAAAACAAGTCACACCAGAGTCAGCTGTGATGTCTGTAAAAAGACCTTTTCTTCCTCAGGCTACCTAGTTAGACATATGAGAATCCACACTGGAGAAAAACCCTACAGCTGTGATGTCTGTGAGAAGTCCTTTAATGAATCAGGTACCTTAGTAAAACACATGAAAATCCACACAGGAGAAAAAACATTCAGGTGTAATGTCTGTGAGAAGGCCTTTTCTACCTCAAGTTACTTAGTTAGACATATTAGAATCCACACGGGAGAAAAACCATTTAGTTGTGATGTTTGTGAGAATGCATTTTCTACATCAACTAGATTAATTTTGCATATGAGAATCCACACTGGAGAAAAACCATTCAAGTGTAGTGTCTGTGAGAAGACCTTTAGTAGAGCAGACACCTTAGTAAATCATATGAGAATTCACACTGGAGAAAAACCATACAGCTGTGAAGTCTGTGAGAGAGCGTTTTCTTTATCTGGTAGCTTATTGTCACATATGAGAATCCACACTGGAGAAAAACCCTACAGCTGTGATGTCTGCAAGAGGGCCTTTGCTAACAAAAGCAGTCTAGTAAATCATATGAGAATTCACACTGGAGAAAGACCCTACAGCTGTGATGTCTGTGAGAGAGCGTTTTATTCATCTAGTAGCTTATTTTCACACATGACAGTCCACACTGGAGAAAAACAATTTAGCTGTGATGTTTGTGAAAAGGCATTTTCTAAATCAACTATATTAGTGTCGCATATGAGAATCCACACTGGAGAGAAACCATTCAGGTGTAATGTCTGTGAGAAGACATTTCCTCACTCAAGCTCTCTCAAAACACATATGAGAGTCCACACTGGAGAAAAACCATTCAGCTGTGAACAGTGTGGGAAGAAATTCAAATACTCCCAATGCCTGAAGAGCCATATGAGAGTCCACACTGGAGAAAAACCATACACCTGTGATGTCTGTAAAAAGTCATTTTCTAGATCAAGTGTCTTAGTGTCACATAAGAAAGTCCACACTGAGGACGTCTGGTTAAGGCGCACCTGAAGTTAGAAGGGCGACAGGAGCTCTGCTGTGAACTTTGGAAAATAACAACAGATAACCTCTGTTAATCGAGTTAAAGCCTATAAAGTTTAACTTGACTACAAAACTACCACAATGACCCCAAAATTTAGTCAGAAAGTTAAGAAATATGCTAAGACGCTTTGCCGAGCTACCTGTGGAGCTAACTAGCACCAAAATTGCTAAAGCTGGGAACAGCAATGAAGATGCTAGCGATGGCTCATGTGAGATTTTGGCTGCTATTTGTTCTTTAGGTGGAAATTTCACTGCAATGAAAGAGGAATTCACTTCAAGATTCACGAGACAGTATCTTTGATGCGGTTAACGCAGTCCAAGGAGATTTGAAAATCCTGACAAGCCGAGTGACTACAGCCAAGCAGAGACTTAGTACTGGCGAAGATTATTTATCAGCAGTGTGTAGTCAATCAACATCCACAGCATCTCGTCTGGAGGAGCTAACGCGAAAGGTTGATGAATTGGGAACCGATCACGCTGCTCAATTTAGCGTCTGGTGAGCTTACATGAATCTAGAGAAGGAGGCGATTTGTGTGCATTTCTGTAAAAGTTCCTAACACGCTCGACGAGCACAACTTTCACCGACCGTTGGTTATTGAAAGGATGCACCGTGTTGGCAGCACGAACAGCAGAGGATCATCACAAAGAAGCCAGGATTCTAATGCACGTCCCAGAGTAGTTTTGGTGAAGTTTCTGAATGACGCCGACAAGGTTTGTGTGATGAAGCAGCCAGGAGCCTGGGCGACATACTGGATATCAGAAAGGTGATGTTGTTTCCTGACTTACCGGCAGATTTACTCAAGTGAAGAAAGACTTTTGATCCAGTAAAGAAGGAACTGCTCTCACACTTCGAGATTTACGCTACGGCATAATCCATCCAGCTACACTGCTCGTGACTGTTGGAGGACGGTGCCACACTTTCCACAAGGCGGCAGCAGCAGAGTCGTTCATGCGTGGACTTAAGTAGGTTACAGGCAAAGCATTACCCGAGGCAGAGTAAAATGTTAGGTCTTTTTTTGTTTTTCTTTTTGTAAACATATACACATTTTTGTATCTGCCTCTTGTACATTTATGGACATAGGACCTCTTTGATAAAAAGCATCTTGTGGCAGGTATATTTATGTTTCATTATGGGCTGTTTCCTACTAGAGGTTAGTTCTGTTTGTGACACCAATGTTTGTTTTTTGTTTTTTTTCCTTTGTTACTTTGTTTTATATATGTTACAGGTAAAGTTGATAATCCAGACATTCTAATACCTAGGTGTTGTATAGAATCCCTGACAACTTTTAGGCAAAGTAGATCATCTCTGACAAAGCATCATTCTTGGAAGGCAAACAAAAAACACAATTTTAATAGATACCATACAAACTTTGCCCTCCAGTGGGACTAATTTGACGTGCTAATGTTAGAGTATTTTTTTGAATACATTGTAAATTTTGTTTAATGTATTCAAAAATCAAGTCCATTCCCCTAAAACCCCATTAAACATGATTTTTTATTATACATCTCAAAGCAAACAAAACTTTATTAAAAAAAAAAGTATTCTGCCCTCGCCATGTAATATGTATTTATTTGTCCATCTGAAAGAAAATGTTCTTCTGCAAAGCCTTGCATTATTATGGTTGGATGGGTTGGCTACGCAAAGAACAAAATAAAAGCAAGTAAACAAGATTTTGTTAAAAAAATGAAAATTGTTCAGATACCAATAAGTGAGTGTGGAAATTAAAATGGACAAAAAAATAAATATTTATCTCGTAATTACGAGATAAGATCTCATAAGATTATTTTTTATGGCTTTTCCCCACATTCTGTACACCCACACGCTTCGTATAGGCTAAGCTACTGACTTTATTCACAATATGAGTAGTCTTTTCTGTGCTAGCTTGATGTGCTTGTGTGCTTTCGGTATTTTAAATTAAATGCCTGCAGTCTTCACTGCAATGTTTACGGTCTACAAAAAGTATGTGGACTCAAGCTACAGTTAGCATGCTATTCTAAAGACGGCCAGTGTGTGGAGCTGTTCACCCACCAGAGGGAAGCTAGTGTGTTTAATAAAACACATCTTCTTAGATTGTTGGCAGTTACTCTCACACATCCTTACAAATGTGCGTCAGTTTTTCTGTGGCTCCAGCGTCTGAGTTTTAATTTATTTGGCCATAAAGGAGAGAAGTGCTGCACATTTGCTACACTTCTGCATGGATCACCTAGAGTGGGCGGGTACTTTGCGCAACAACAAAAATGCTCCGTATGTTGCAAGGTAAATGATGGCATTCAAATACGAAAAAATATAAATCTCTTATTTAAAAAAAATCTCGTAATAACGAGAAAACTATTTCATAATTACGAGAAAATTATCTTAGAATTACGAGATAAATATTTATTTTTTGTGAGTACAATGGAGCGCCGTACTATAGCCTATTGATATTTATTCATTTTTTTCATTTGTAAGTTTAATCTATTTATTTCAAAGCAGTTTTTACCAAGATATACTCAATAACCAGTTTTTGCATGTAGCCAAAACAACATTCAAATTTTATTTATTGCCTAGCTCTAATTGTGGGAGTGGTTGTGTTGGTTGTGGTAACTAAAGTCCATAATTCAGTTGTTTTCTATCAAAAAATAAATACATTTGGTTAAATGTTTTAACAATTTTATATAAAGGTTTGCAACTTAGCCTTTAAAAAAAGAAAAAAAAAAAAAAGCAAACCACAACCACGTCTACAACTGACCACAACAACAAACACAACAACCATCACAACTGCAGCAGGCTAAATAAGTCCTACTGGAGGGCTGGAGTGTGTGTTTTTTTGATGCTTTGTCAGAGATTCTCTAAGTTGTCAGACATTCTATACAAGTAGATAATAACACATCTATTTCCTACTTTGCCTAAAAACACCATAGAATGCCTGGATTATCACCTTTGCCTGTAACATATAAGCTCAAGCAAGTAATGAATAGAACTAAAGATTTAAAGCTAAGGTTGTGTTCTTACAAGAAACACATTTGACATGGGGGGATATTGTGAGGGTAAGAAGGAGATGGCCTGGACATGTTTTATCAGCTTCTTAGAGCTCTCAGAGTAGAGCACAGCACCAAGCCACATGTTCACAAAGAACTTGGAACAGGTGAATATTTAAGTGTACCACTAGTGTTTGGACCTGTAAACATGTTCAGTCCTTCTAATCATGTTTTGGCCCTTTTAGTTCAAGCCCCAAGTATCAGGTTAATTGGGAGAGGAGCCTCAAACAGACTTTAACAGGTGAATAGATGACTTTCACAAAAGCTTCAAATAAATGGTGTCTTAGAAAGCATCTATCTGTCTGATTTCATTAGGTCAATCTACCTGCAGGCCTCTGTTGGATGATGTCACTGTCTGTCATTTATAAAAGATATTTGAATCATGTATTTAATATGTATAAACTCATGTGTGATATGTTTGTAATTGTAATTTTGTTTGTTTTAGTTCTCTGTAAGCGGCATCATGCTGGCCACTGTTTTCACCCAAATCAGAACCTTTAATAACATAGCATTACCTTTGGGCCAATATCTTGTCTGCACGTGTGTTCTTTAGCTCAAAGCTACTTGCCTGGTTCAATCGATGGTTGTTGTGGATTGTTTTAAACTCATTTTAACACTTTTATAGACATTTCTAACTAATGATATGTTGTTTTTTGTGTGGAAAAATACATTTGTATTACATAAATTCTAATAGTCTCCCCTGTATTTATGATATTTAATTATACACTTAGTTACATAGAGAATTAAACCTTATATAAACAGGTCTACCTTTTCCTGCTTCTCATTCACAAGTCAAACTTTTTACTGACTATTTTCTGGTTTTCTCCTTAATGTCTTCTATTTCTAAAAGTTGCTATGATGACATCATCATTTCAGATCAAGCATCGGTTTCATTTCTTTTAAAAGCTCCATCACGTTGTTCATTCACAAAATGGCGCCTGCAGTCTTTTTGGCCGAGGGATCCAGAACTCATGGAATATATTGGTACAAATAGTAGATTTCTTTGTACATAAAACAAACCAAACCTCTGCATTTGTTTGTTTCTTTAGGTTCCAAACATCCATGAGCTGTGGGAAAGCATCAGATTTAACAGAAATTACATAAATTTGTGAAAATTTTGTGTTTTTTGTAAAATCATAGATCTCCAAGACGTCCTCAAGCAACATTATATTTGCTCGAATTTGGCAAAAAATCTTGAATTTAAGTCACTTTTGCATATTGAACAACTAATCGACTAATCAAAAGAATTATCGCCCAACTAATGGATTGCCAAAATAATCGTTAGTTGCAGCCCTAAAAGGCTAATGTAACAGAATTATTTGCCAATTATTATTTTTAACGATGCATATTTCATAAACATATTCATTATTATTAACCTACATGTTTATGGAATTGATCAAGAAAAGTTCAACTACAGAAAAACCTGAACTAGAGAGGATCATCTAGATAGACAACTGATGTAAAGTGACTGAGAGAAATGATTGTAATATTCTACTTTTTTCAGTTTGTAAAAATGTATTGTTGTAATCTTACTTGGGAAGTCTAGAATAGATGCAGCTGGTTATAAGAACATGCTGGATAAGTTTGTAGAAAAAATCCCTGTGATAAAATACAATGTACTTCCAGAAACAAGTGGGCGGAGACTGTTGAGCTCCATTGATAAACACCCACTGTGATGCTTCTCCCCCAAAACCAGGGGGAGGGGCTTCAGCTACACAAGCAGGAAAAAGGAAGGAAGAGACTGAACACAGCAGCAGAGCTTTGGGAGAAGACTGAACCAGAACTTTGGAGAGAATAAACCTTCAGACACGACTCCAGGGCTGAACTGCTGCTGCTCCTGCATTGAACCTGCTCTCCTGCTTCACTCTCTGTAAGTCTGACTCTGCACATCTGGGAAATCTACTTTTACCAATGAATCAACTTAAACATGTGCTAGTCTGTTAGCTTTTCATGACCAGTACAAAGGGACATTTCGACAAAGTTTGAGGAGTTTTGGGATGAGCAGAAGTATAATAACTACACGTGTTGGCTGTGTGCAGACAGTTGCACCTAAAGCATGTGATCAAATGTGAGACAGTAGATGCACTTCTTCGGGGGATGGAGGTTTGTCTTTTGTATGCCTCTCCCTCCCCCACACCACAGGCTCTACCCCCCAGAGACAATCCTGTTTCTGTGCAGCAACTTTGGGCTTGTCTAATAAAAGTCTGAAATAGAAAAGTTTGAGCAGTTGATTGGCGATGGGCAGTCGAGACCTGTGTGTGATTCCTTTATGTAAAAACATTAGTGTCTGTCTGTAGTGCAGGTGAGACTTTGTTTCATTTCATCTGGGCTGCAGTCATACTGGGTCTCTCCTGTTGGTTTATTTATCTTATTGTAGACGTGTGAAAGTGGAGGCCTCATTCTGTGGGAGATGCTGCATTTGGTAACTGGGACTTGAAGCAGACATCTGACTGAAACATTATGTATAATTGTAAACAAACCTTAGGATCTGGATGGATACAGAAGTCTGTTGTCCTTGCGTTGTCCATCGTCTCATCTCAAGTCCAGTTCTGTTCCAAAATGCAGCATCTCCTCAGAGAAACGGGCCTTCACTTTCAAACACATTATCCTTGATCTCACATATAACACAGGCCTTCACCATTTCTTAAATTATAATGCAGTATATTTGCTGTAACAATGAACACTGAACACGTGAAATATAACTTCTCCTTCTGAATGGTCTTAATCCTTTGACCTAAAATGACAGATTAAATAAGTAAATTCCTACTTTTCTGATTACAATATTGATTTGATTGTGATGTATTGTGCAGTCCAGTAGTTACTAGGGCTGGGTATTGCACTGACCTATTGAGACTCGTACCCTGACTGGGCACACCTGGCCTGTATGTCTAATAGACACACAGGACCATCCATCAGTAACCATTCACAATAAAACAATAGCTAGCTATCTTTGTAGCCTAATTATTCTACATTAATCAGTGTACTCACAATATACATTCATTTGTCAATAATCAATAATATTCACATTTGTGGAAATAAATATACACAAGCAAAAATAGACCCTCTTTGTTTAAAGTGCATTGAGAATATTGTAAACAGTTTCAGTAGTTAACACAACAATAACAGGCCAATATGGCTTTTAAATACTTTGGCCAACAACATAGGCAGGCGAAACAGCCTTAAATGATGGCTATTTGCATATGAATGCACTTTAATAATGAAAGGCAATGAGTGATACAAATGCTAGCGGTCTTTTTGTTGCTAATGCTGACAGTAGCAAAACAATTCGGACAGACTCACCAATTCCCGTCAATAAACCGTTTCCCACAACCCAACGTCTGCAGCGGTCGGTCAGCGGACTTCTACATGAGTTTAAAAGTTATGGTTTATGTTAAAAGCAAGTTTAATAAAAGCAGAAGTGAGTAATAGTTTGATTTTGCCAGACAAACCTTGGCAGCTGTCCTGTAGCTTGTCTCTCTCCACCATGGAAGTATAATTAGAACTGGAAGATGAGTCCAAGATGGCGGCCCATTGTTTTCAATGGTTTCTGCTCATTGGCGCATTGAGGCTGAATACGGGCTGGCCCATCCTACTACCGTGATGTCAGAAAGGTGACAGCGTGATCAGTTCTGACCAATCAGCGCGATGGTGGCCTGAGCGGGGGAGAGCGGCGGAGGAGTGGGGGAGCGGGGATAGCGCGGGCAGAGCGGTAAGCTAGGCTAAACACCGTTTAAGCGTTTGAGGCATTGAAAAAATTTTAAAGTTTATGTTGTGAAACTAGGAATACCTTCAAAATGAGACCTTAGTTAAAGCTGTAGGTGCCGTGTCCACGGAGGACGGACATTTTGAAGTGCCGAAAAATGCATTGACGGTCTATGGGGAAATTTTTCTTGGCCCAACCGCTGCAGTACAGCAGAGCAGCCACATTGCCACTCGCATGGGGAAAGAGGGGGCGGAGTCCAATCCAGATAATATAATACATCCATGCTCTCCACACGAGTGACAGGAGAGACGCCACAGGAGGATTGTATCCGTGCTACGAGGCACACGATTGGCCGAATGTAATTCTGCGTGGTTGTAACGTGAGGTGTACGTAAGTCAGGTGACCAGATGGTGCGTTTACTGACCAGCAATGATTGGAATTATTATTTACTGCAGAAATAAGTGTGTTTTTATGTACTGGGTTACATAAACACTAAGCTCCAGAGATACAAATTCCAACCAACTCACATTTTGATTTAAATTTGTATTAACTATATCTCTCTTTTCTTTGTTTATATGTAGAGCTTCATCTGTGACGAGTGTTGGAAGACGTGACGCCATGCTTCAGGCCTCAAAACAGCTCACACCAGAGAAAGACCATTCAGCTGTGGCCAGTGAAGGACAGGATTTACAAAGTCTAGAAAGCTTAAACGACAAGAGCTTTGACACTGGAGAAAAAACATTTAGCTGTGAACAGTGTGGGAAGACATGGCCTGATGATTCAGCTCTCAAAAGACACTACAAAACAAGTCACACTAAAGTCAGCTGTGATGTCTGTAAAAAGACCTTTTCTACCCGAAGCTGCCTAGTTAGACATATGAGAATCCACACTGAAGAAAAACCATTTAAGTGTTATGTCTGTGAGAAGACATTTTCTCAATCAAACACTCTCAAAACACATATGAGAATCCACACTGGAGAAAGACCATACGACTGTGAAGTCTGTGAGAGAGCGTTTTTTTCATTAAGTAGCTTAATGTCACATATGACAGTCCACACTGGAGAAAAACTATTTAGCTGTGATGTTTGTGAAAAGGCATTTTCTGTATCAACTAGATTAGTGTCACATATGAGAATCCACACTGGAGAAAAACCATTTAGGTGTAATGTCTGTAAGAAGGCATTTTCTCAATCAAGCAATCTCAAAACACATATGAGATTACACACTGGAGAAAAACCATACACCTGTGACCAGTGTGGAAGACATTTTGCACTCTCTAAAACCCTACAGGCGCATAAAAGAGTTCACAATAGAGAATGACCATTTATGTGTGACCAGTGTGGGAAGAAATTTTCACATTCTAGAGCCTAAAGAAACATAGGAGACCGACTTTACAACCATATTGCTGTGAAGTCTGAGAAAGCTTTTCTCAGTCAAGCTGATTAGTTTCACATATGAGATTCCACATTAGAGACAAAAAAAAAAAATCATCTGTGATTTCTGTGAGAAGTCTTTATCTAGATCAAGCAGGCCAATAATACATATAATAATCGACTGTACAAAAAGACCAAAAAGTTGATGTATAGGGCCCTATCTTGCACCTGGTCTATGTTTTGGCATTGGTGTGAAAAAATGTCTTTGTGTGTTGGCCGCTATAGCTCATGTCTGATCCCAGTTAATCTAGTGAAGCACACATCTGCAGAACATGACAGTGGAGCAGTGCAGGAAGGTCAAATAACATAAAAATATTACATGTTGTTTTGCTATCAGTTTTATGTTGTTATTTGCGTTGGTTGAAAAAAGCCATGCTTAGTGCATTTATTGAATTTCTATAATATATTGGTCAAAAAACAAAAAGATAAGACATGAGACTTACCAGAGAAGGTCCTTCATGCTCTGTCACTGCAGCTTTTCATTGGCAAATTAAAGATTGAATAGACTTTTTATTAGTTTAATTGTTATTTTAAAACAGCTATAATCTTCTTAAATAACTGTTTTACATGGCTTAAACATGCAGATTGACATTTCTTGTGACCTTTTTACTCTGCGCATCTGCTCAGTTAAAGGCTCACTAAATGAACTGGAAGCACACAAATCAGCTCAGTATGTCTCACGCTGGGCGCTGCCTCTGGAGCTCATAGCAGCCAAAACACAAAACAACTCTTTGAGACACATCAACGCTAAGACCAGGGGGCAAGATACGGCCCATACAGACCACCAACCACCAGTACCAGGGCTTTTGGTTGTTCTGATGCATGACAAAGCTAGGTTTATGCTTGAGCGACATTATCTTGGTCCAATCACCAATGTCATGTAGCACCATAGGCTGTTCAGGAGCTGACTGATGTTTTGATCCAGGAGGAGATCCCTCAGGAGAGCCTCATCTGTCATGAGGAGGCGACACACACCACCGAGGCTCAGCAAGACTCGTCTGGAAACACTTTCACACAAGTTTGATCAGCCTGTGAACATGTCTTTCACTTTAGTTTTGAACATGATTTGGTAATAGACATGAAAGGGTTTAAATTATTAAAAAACAAAACAAAAACAGTTTATGCATGTTTATTTGTTAGTTTTGTGTAGTCAAGGTACATAAAAAGAATTTTAATGGAAAAGAAGAAACTGTGTTTTCTGTTCACCAACTGTCTTGGGATTTAAAGACTTTTTGTTATTAAAACTTGTGTGAAGATAATCTTCAAACAGGTATTTCAGTTGTTGCTTCTTTGTAATGAAGCAACAGGATTTCTTTTGCAGCATTACCCCGGCTCACACTGCATCCAGTCCATAATCTATTTAAAAAGATAATACAAAATGTACAAGTCCTACACACGCTCCTCTAAATAAAAATACAAGTTTGCAAAAGTGTTGCCCTGGTGGTTTGGTGTGTATATTTGGATCTGTGTGACTGTGATTAGGTCTGTGCATAAACATAATCTGTATGTGTGCTTTGATTTGTGTCTGTGTGTTTTAATGTGAGTCTGTAATTTAACTGTAGAATTGTTCTGATGAAATGATCTGTCTGAAATAATTTTCAAAGTCATTTCTCAGACTAATGTGAATGTATATTCAGCAACTGTCACTTCAATAAATCAACAACAATCAAATACAGAGACTATTATTTGTAGGATGTTAAAGATTAGTAAGGTTGATTTTAGTTACAACTTTTCCTTCGAGGACAAACATTCAATGTGGCCTTTGTCAAAATGAGTTTGAACAACTGGCCAGACTTCATCACTCTGGAAAAACTGCAAATTTTAGACTCCTGAAACAAAATCGACAAAAACATGAAATTGTTACGAGCTAGTGGACTTTTCAACAGAATATAAGCATAATTG
>JBBPFD010000331.1:0-32567 GCA_038363315.1 Mugilogobius chulae
AATTAAATCACAAATTTAAACCAGAGAAAAAAGTGTTATTTAAAATCTTACCGTTACGCTAAGAACTGTGTCACATGTAACTTTGCTTCCAGAAATGACTGCTTCAGACTCAGTCAAATGTGCACACCCACTTCAGCCTCTGATTTTATTGACAGAAACATGTCTGCTAACATTATAAAAAACAAAATAAAAAAAAAACTTAAAGGGCCAGTGTCCAAGCCAAAAAGTGGTTTGTTGCCTAAAAGCAACACTATGCGGTAGAGGGTTAATATGATCCTATTTGCTGTTGTGAGTAGAGCTGGGCGATTGAAAAAATGGAATACCATGATAATTTATTTGAGTATAACGATATTTGGATGATGTTCTGGGCTAAATCTTAAAAATTATTACAAGACGATTATGAAATTTTGTCAAGTCAATCACTAGAAAAAATTCTATAAACGAAACAAGAGAAAGTGTTCTTGAATTAAAAAGCAAGTATTTTTATTCTGTCTGAAAATGAGATTCAAACTTAAAAGTAGAAAAAAAAGGCCACTACACTTAAAATGTGAACAAAAATTGTGTTTTGTTGACAACTTTTTTTATAAGACAGTAAAAACAACCCAAATGTCCATAATTTCACTTGAGCATTTATTATTTAAAATGGCAAGTTGAGCAAAATTGTGGAACCTACTTTTTAGACTAAGAAAATAATCTCCATTATATTTTTCTAGCAGCCAAATCCAAAGATTGTGAAGGATTGATGTTCCTTCATCATTACATCTAGTGTCTGCAGGAATAAATTTCATTTGTTGGGGTTTTATGCCATCTTTTAATGAATGAATATGTTGCCAATTCCTTTATACGTTATATTAATGTCCTGTAACACTACAATATTTCAACATATCTTATCAAAAGTAGGATCCTATTGTAATCATTGCATCATACATTTGCCGAGAAACAGTCAAAGAGCTGCCTAGCTTAATTTAAGATCACTGTAACTGGGTCAACTGCAACAGAAAAAAAAACATAAATAATACAGCTTGTGGCTAATTTCACCACTAAAACATATTTTGTTTCAAGAAGCATCTCTGCTTGCTTTAACAATTCTCAGTAGACACTAATTACAGCCATTATTTCTGATGAAAAGATGAAACATTAAACAATAATGCACAACTACTGGTGTCTATTTTGCTATATCTATATCAGTCCCATGATAGTGGTTCAGCTGAGCTCTTGGTTGTGCCTTTAAGTACATGTAATAGGACTATTTACTGGTTGATATTCACCCATAATGCTTGAAACTGCATTCACATAACGTTTTTAATAGGGCTGCAACTAACAGTCATTTTGCTAATCGATTAGTTGGCCGATTCGTTCGATTAATTGATTATTTGTTAGAACGCGAAACTCATGTGACTACGAGATTTTTTCCAAATGGCAATCAAAACAAAGCTGACAAAGTATTGTCACTTGAGGACATTTGGAGATGTAGTCTATATATATATATGTATATATATATATATATATATATTTTTTTTTTTTTTTTGCATCTTTTGAATCGGAGTGGTTGGCTGCTCTCTTGCTGTCTCTCTGGAGGCACGGAGCTCTTTTGAAACTTTTTTGGTTTTTAGCTCAGTTTTTGGCAAGACAACTGTGGACTTCAACCAACTAAGACGTGTGGCCTCTGATGTTCAACAAACAGGAGTAAAGTACTGTCAGATTTGTGAAAAGGAGACATCTGTTTTTCTCGTTACCATGGATACCATGCAAAAGCTAATGCTACCTACGCTAGCTTTGGACTTCTAAAATGGCAGACTTTTTCACACCTGCAACAGAGGACAATGCAGTGAAAATAGTTTGATTCTTGGGATTTCATCCACCCTGTGATGTTCAACAGACACAAGTTAGGATTTAGTGAATGGAGTTGTTTGTTTGTCTTGTAAACCATGGAGATGGTACACGAAGCTATGAAAGCTAACTTTGCTGGCTTTGGACTTTTGAAATGCTACAGAAGTTTTACATCTGCTGCAGCCAAAGCTTTTGCAGAGGAAGATTTTGTGGGGATGGTCTTATCACCGACTGAAACAACAGAAGTCACCTGCTCCACCTGCACCTGACTGTCATCTGTCTCTCACTCCGGTTCCACCTCCAACTGCACCTGCTCCTCCAGCTAAGGCCCTGACGAAGCCAAGCACAACATCATGGAGATTGTCCCCGAGCGCCGTTAAGCCGGCAGCACACTGCTCCTGACAGACGCCCCAGTGGCTCTGCAGGATGGGTCAAATGCAGAGAATGAATTTCCCTCTCGAGGGATCAATAAAGTATTATCTTATCTTATCTTATCTTATATTTACTGACAAAATATTTTTTTCATAATAATAATAACACATTGGTTTTATACAGAGCTTTTCAGGGTAACACAAAGACGCTTTACATGAGAACACCTAACAAGACAAACAGACAAACATCAATTCATCAAACACAAAAAAAAAATGAGCTAAAATGGTCATAGATTAAATCATGAGTTCTTAACTGATTGAATTAAAAAGCAATTATTTCAATTTGAGCATTGTTTTTTTTCCCCTTAAATAAGATAAAACATGTGTTGTTTAGCTAACATAGAGAAGGGCAAGCTTTTCTAATTTGAAATTGGCAAAAAAATATATATATAGATACACATCACATAAATATCTACTTCAGTCACATTTGCTTAAATCAAGATCAAGTTTTGTTTACTAGTAACACTGTGTTTTTTTCCTTAGTCAAAGCCCAGTTGGAGTAATAAAACTTCTTTTTTTTTCAGTTCATGTTTGGAAGCTTATTAGTGACCTGTTAACAATTATTCAATTACTAAATTAGTTGCCGTGATTGTGATTAATCGATTAATTTGTTGCAGTCCTAGTTTTTAAAGAGAAACTAAACTCAGAATCCACTTTTTTTCACTGTCAGACTGTGTATATGGGGTCAAAATTGAATTATCTACTGTTTCCAGGCCTTTTTTTGACATTTTTGTGCAAACTCGGTCATTTTGCAGTTATGTGTGTAAAAACCGCGGCTGTACTGCCACGCAGGGCAAACGCTGTCAGTGCATTTTCAGTACCCTCTGACGTCACAGTGACTTGACGCGGCAGACGAGCCGGCCAGAGGGAATAAATAAACTCCTCCTTCTGACACCGCTGCGGAGGAGAGCTGTAAAAGGATCACTCGCTGCGCATTGATATCAGCCGTGGTTTAGCTCAGTTTGCTGAGCAAGTGGTGCGATGTGCAGCTGCTTGTGCAACGATGCGCTGGTTCGATTCCTACGTCAGTGGAATGTTTTTCATTTTCATTTTTAGAAATACTCCTATCATAAGCTCATGTGCCTATGTAGACTAAAGCAAAGGTTTAATACATATGTTTTGTAAAGTTAAAAAAATCTTGACGTGCAGGTAAGCAAAGACTTGTGCTGTAGGCCTACAGCTTCCTCAGATAGACTGTCAGTGGCCGGGACCCGGACCGCTCCGTCACATAATTTGCCATATGCTGTTTATATTTGGTGCTGTCAATCAATGTCTGTTCACACCCACTGGGCGTCTCTTAAAAGGCCTCCGGGCATCTCCCACTTTTGCGAGCCTGTTTGGGGTTCAGTTGTGGGCGGAGTTAGTCTCTGAACGTGTGTTTAGCCTCACTTTAAGTATTAGTTTGCAAATTTGTTAATTATTACATAGCAATATATGACCCATTTTATATTGAGTTGATTGTGTTTTGAGGAAAAAAAGGCTATTTTCAGTCTCTACACTGGTATCGGACATAGACAGATATTTAAAGCCAAATTATCAAAATAATGTGTTTTGAGGCTGAAATAGCTGTATTGGTGTCTCCCTTTACATACGAATGTTCAGATATCATGCTTGTTAATAAGTCATTATTCACTTGACTTGAGCACAAACCTTCCTCCTTGACGTGACCACTTAATGCAGACATTTTTTTCTGTGTAGCGGAGTGAGCACGGTGGTACTCTCACTGTTCATAATATAATACATGCTAGAGACACGCTAGATCAAAGACACAGATCTGAATGGGAGCCTCTGCAGCGGTGGCCTTAATCCTTTGACACCTGCGATTTGAAGCACACGTCTTTGATGCTGTTGGTCCAGAGCAGAGAAAGACACTTAAATAACAGATAATAGGCTGCTCAATCCACACAGCGGACATTAGATGGAAAATCTGTACTGAAATTGTCAATTTTGAAAGTTTTGACGGACACTGAACAGTGGTGTTTCTTAAACTATGGTACGTGTAGCACTGATTGTGGTATGTGAGCTTATTCCAGTGTCCTCTGAAGTAACTTGTAATATTTACTTTAAGCAAATAATCCTTTGAATAATCATGATTTTAATTATAATTAAACAACAATTCTTTTCATCATAATCGAGCAGCCTTACATCAACTTGAGATGGGCCGATATGGTGTTTTTGAGCTGCTACACACGTTTCAGACATTTGCCTCCTGCTTTGGCCATTAACCAATATACAGTATGTCAGTCATCACAGATGACACACTTTTTCACTTTAGAAAAAGAAAAAAACTAAATGTATTTATCTGGTATATAAAATATTCTATGGCAGTATTATGTAAATAAGCAGTCGTATTTTTAGCTTAATAGATTCTGTTCACATGACATCACAATATTCTTATGGCCAATAATGTTTAAATATGGCTCTAGTCTAAGGCTGAGCAATAGTGTGATAAAAACTGTATCATGAGCTCATCTCTGTGACAATCTGTTTTTTTGATTAAATTGTTATGTTGTGATTTCCTATTCTCTATTTATTGTATCTGTATTTCAAAAACAGCCAACTTTTCTAATCTATTTCTCTTCAAAGTCCCCTTTTTTTATAGCAATTTTGGTTACTTTTTAAAAATCTCGTACATTTTGAGGGTTACATTTTTAGCAGAGTGGTTAGAGCTCTGGCTTCCCAATAAGGAGATTGTGGGTTCCACTCGAGTCAGATCATATCAATATCTCACGATCTCTCTGGGTGGAGTTTGCATGTTCTCCCCGTGTCACTGTGGTTTTCACCTGTACTCCAGCTTCCTCCCACTTCCAAAAACATGCATGTTTAGGTTCATTGGGCATCACTGTAAATTTCACCTGTGAATTAATGAGAGAGTGAATGGTTGTGTTGGCACTGTCCAGGGTGTTGCCCTAAGGCTCTGGAGAGGCTCCAGGCACCTGCGACCTAACCTGGCCAGCCAGATGGTTTATCTCGCGATATTTGTGAATTCACAAACACGAGATAAACCATCTGGCCTTCCAGCCGCCCAATTGGTTTGGGAGTCCGAACCAGCGGTGTTTCGGCGGTGTTAAGACGGCTGTTAGCGCCCCGGCGCCGCCGCTGAGTCTCATTCAAGCTAAACAAAGATGGCTGCTCTGGTGGATGTATGTGTTTCTGCTGCTTTTGATGCGGTTTTAGCAGAAATACAGAGTAATTTCTTTTTGAAAGAAGAGCCGTATGTGTGACTCGTATTGTTCGATCTCACGCGGACATTGGATACACCACTACGAGCTGTTGCTGTGATTGGCTAAGCTCAAATAAGGTAGGCCCCACACCCAATCAGCTCTAAGTATTTCACTAAACGCCCTAACAACATGTTTTTAAAGTCAGCTAATCTATTATTCATCTATTATTGTTTTGATTTACGGTACAATATACCGTAAATCAAAACAAGAAATATGTCAATATTGCACATCCTCTTCACAAGTATTTAGTGTTACAGATGCAAGACAAATAAATGTGTTTTTTATGTCACTTTGTGTCAATCTTCTGCAATTTGCCTGAACAAATCACTTATTTGAGAAGAATGCAAGCTTTAGAATTATAACTAACAGAAATCTATATATTTCTATCTATCTATCTATTTTAATTCGTGCTGTACTCATGTGAGTCCTAATTTTCATACAAGCCGTAAACCGTGTGATAAATTAGAACAAGTTGAAAATGTTAAAATGGAGCTAACACTGGCCTCAGTTGTTACTGTGATAATTACATTGCTGATATTTTTAGCTTCACTCACTTCATTTGCAATTGCGTAAATGAATCTGTTCAACAATTCCCTGCTCTCATCAAATGAATATTGTTTGATACATTGTTGTCTGGAGATAGTATTTCTGACAGAAGTGTGCTTGAGAGCAAACAAGGGCAAAAAATAAAAATATGTATTTATTTCAGCTTTTTGTTAGGGTTTCCTTTCGCTTCATTGGTAATCGAAAGATCAAAACCAAGGCATATAAAATCCTTATTTAGCTCGGTGAGGAACATGAGTTAGCTTGGTTATATTCAAAACAGCCAACTTCTATACTTTTGAGTATTTCCTGTTAGCATTCGCTTTTAGACACACACTTGTCTCTTATAAACACACTTTGGTGAAAGATTCTGCTGATTTGTCAAGTCTTTGTTTTCAGAGATATTCCAACAACTCAATGTTCATTGTCTAATCTTTCGATTGTCTATTGATTTTGGATTGACGTTGTAAAAACCTCATAAAAATTAACTGAACAGAAAATGCTTGTAAGTACAGAAGTTAGCTATTTTGAATAGAAACAAGCCAACTGACGTTCTGTGCACAGAACCAATAATTTGACTTGTGTTTTTAGAATTAAGAGCTCTACAAACAAACTTCTGCCAGTAAAACAAGTCGTTTGGAGCAGAAGAAATTATATTGTTTCCTTTGCAAAATGGCACAAAGTCTGATGTTTCTGTTCATAAAGTCATTACTAAAAGCCACACTTACTTTGTTTTGAAAAGACTAAACAAAATCAAACTGTAAATTGAGATCAATCTATGTGAGGGGAAAAAATATTATTTAAATTTTTTTCATATCGCCCTAGTTTTTGTGCATGCATTTTTAAATGTTCACACGGGACATTACAGTGATTGCTGGACTGATCTTAACATCCTCTTTTAATCTTAAACCATTTTGTTGATTGTACACTGAAAAACATCCTAAATTTTTGAATCTCATGACGCAAAAGATGAACATGAACTGACTGCATGTAGATTACCCACCCACATACACACAATGTGATGGTTATGGCAGAGATAATGTATGAAATCTTTAAGGTTAATCTAAGCTAAATTTGGAAACTGGTTAAATGTATTAAGCATCTAAATGTGTTTAATTTTACACAAAACCGCAAACAAGCAATTCATCTTCAATAATAGCAGTGGAACTAAGTGTATTATTAGTGAAGTAAATTACAGATGCTTTTAGATGTGCCAGTGCCAGGAGAAAGGCACCAAAGACTCAAAACTAAAGCAGAAAAACATCTTGGACCTGTTCACTGCTGTAACTCACTGTATGTAACACAATGTCCTGCTCAGAACATTTTAACAGGCGGCGTCCAGCCCAACACCAGCTTCTGCTTTGTTCAGCGCTCACTCACGGGGGGGTTGGGGAGAGAAGAGGGTGTGGCTTAGATGTTGTCATGGCAACAAGTTATCATTGCTTTGAACCTCCTCCACCAACCAGCCACAGTGTACGGGCAGTATGGTAACTCATGCCGCCAATGTCTGCAAAAGCACACGTCCAATGGCAGCCTCTCACATACACTCATTATTAAAAATCTCACTTTTTCATATTTTGATTGTCATGACTTACGTTTAAACAATAAATCATGAAGAAAAATTTAATGTAAAGTAATAAAAAATACTATAATATATACAGTATGTTTATTTTAGAGAAATAAATCCAAAAAAAAGTTGCTATTAATTCAGACCTATTTCCTGGTGTTACTAAAATAAAATAGTCATGAATCTGATTTAAATTTAAATCACTTGCACCTCGCATTTGAATAATTTGAATATACAAATAGCAACATGTATATATTTTGTTGTACTAGTTGGTCACAATTTTAGATTTGCTTTAATTTTGCTATATATTTTTGCCTTTTAAAAAACGTATAATTATAGCTAATGTAATCCTTGATCATAACCAAGACTTGCTCAAACAACATAGTTTTATAGACAGAGGATTGTTTGTGTGGACTTCACAACAATTAAATAATGACAGCATTTGATTGCAAAAGATATGGTTTAAATACTGTACTACAGGCTTTCACAGAAAGCGATAGCACTCAAATGTATCGTATGCGTCCTCCACAGGGATCAAACTGCATCGCCCATCAGTTACAGTCAATAGCTTCATATAACTGGATGCTATGGTGTTATAAAACACAAGGTTACATGAGTTTATTGGGTTTCACTAACCACAGTCAAAAGGTCCAGCTCATGCCTGAGTAACAGCAGAGAATCTGACCCGCAAACAACCCCAGCCAGGAGAAAACATCACCCACCGGGGGTGCTGTCTGCATTGTGTTTGATAAAGAACTGTACTTTTGTGGATTGTCCATGTCTTTAGTGATAAACTATGGCATAAGTAGAACAGTAATTTACATTTTGTTACCTGGAAAACCCAAATTTGTCCATTGATTTAAAAGTCTTCTTTGAGTAAAGTGTACAGATTCTGAAACATCCAGGAGAAATATAATCCAAAACGATTGAAACTAACACATCTACATCTAGTGGGAGTCACAGTCACTCAGTCAAGCCCTGATAAAGACACCTGGATGAGCGGTGAAACGTCGTTTTCAACACTAAGTTAGTCCAGTTGCAGTTTTAATCGTTTTGGATCAAGTCTTCTTTGCAATATTTAAAGGTGCACTGTGTAACTTTCTGGAAGTGAAAAGTCAACTACACTGTAACAATGGTAAGATCATACCCGAGACATTCTGGCTGAGGATAAATACATGCAACAATGTGGAAAAAATACAACTAAATGAACAACTTTACAACTATGGAAACATTGAAGAGAAGGCCCTCCTCTAGGCCAAAAAAAAAACTGTCAATTTTGTGGTCTTACAAGCACAGACTTTTTTTCATGTTTTAACCCTATTAAAAAAACGAAATGACAAAAACGTCCTTTTATTCAAGTTAAAGAGATTCAAGTAACAGAGCACCTTTAACTGTAACAAGCAGCAGGTTTTAACATATTCAATTTTTATCTGGAAAATGGTTATTTGGCCATTTTAAACATACACTTTTACTCAAAATTTGATTTTTCTGAGTAATGCCACGTAAAAATAGACATGTGGGCGGGGACAGGTAAAAACAGTGGTTTTCTGAGCACTTGAGCATCAGCTGCAGGACAATGGATAACTCAACAAATATATCAAAAAACAGCTTTGAGATAACTCATGATGAGAGAACACTGCTATCATGGTCAAAAATTCAGAAAAGTGGAATTGATATATTAGGCTAGATTTAAAGCTTAAAGTTAAGATTTCTGTAGCCCATTAACTGAATAACACTTACATGGAAAAACTTACCTTGTAAAGTTGTGTAATAGGCATGATGACTGGATCATCCTCTCTAGAAAAATAAAATGAAATAAATAAAGTGAATTGTCTTGAATGTGTGTGTATTTGTATCAGAAACACATCTTCTAAACTGAATAAAGCTGTGCGCAAAAACGACAAATCTGTCAAATTAACTTATTGCTAATGACTCAGCTAGCAATGACGTTAGCTACTACTCACCATTTTCCAGTAAGTTCAAAACAGCTAAGTCTCACATAAATCTCTAGCGATGGCTTACGAAAAGTAGCTTCAAGAAAATATATGTACGATTATACAATTAAAAACAACTAAAGACAGTATAACAGGTAAAATCTAATAATATGTTTGAAGAGGGTCCACAACAGCAGCAATGAGTTGCAGTATGTTGCCCTCTCATGGAGAAACAAAGCATTACAAAAAAATAAAATAAAATAAAATAAAATGTGGCGAAGTCTCACACAATGCCATGCAAAATAGTCAACAATTAAAAAAAAAAAAACAAACAAAAAAAAAACAAACAGAATTATTTATGCTATTTACATTTTTGGCGCCAAATGTTTTGAGAGGCGTGGTTTTGGATCAAAGTGATTGATTGAAGCTAATGGCTTTTCTTCTTGTCACGCTAATATTAGAAAAAGTTGCTCAAACTTAATCAATTAGCGGTCCAACCATATCTGTCATGTTTCATAATAAATCTGCTTGGTTTTCAAGTAGTGTGCCGCAAGAATGCAAGAAATTCTGGAGTAAGTAACTAAAAATATGGCTAAGCTAGCTTAATAGCAATCAACAGATTTTCTTGACAACACATGCTAAAAGAATTATTAGAAATGTTTTAAAGTACAATTGTTGTAAATGTATGTATGTACAGCATGTATGTATGTATGTATGTATGTATGTATGTATGTATGTATATTTATGTAGTAGAAACATGTATTGTCTAAAACCAACATTAACAATATTTCATTAATTCAAGCTCTGTTTTTCTCAGTGATGGAAGGAGGGACCATTAGGTGTTGGAAAACAGCAGATTACCTTTTCAGTCAAGATGCATTGTGTCCTGATACTAAAAGGTAAAAAACATCATACAGGAGTCCAGTGTTTCCCAACCAAGGGTACTGAGACCTCTAGGAATACACAAACATTGTCTTCTCAGAGGTAACTTTGAGTGATTTTGGCCTTTAAGGTTAAAGAAGTTTTAGTATAATATTTTTTCTATTTTAATATTTAATATTTCAAAACATGACTTATTAGTGGTGAGTTTTGAACAATTCAGAGCATTTTAGTTAAACGAGAAAATAGTAATAATTGATAGTATACCTCTAGGACACAAGTTCTCAAAGTGGGGTCCGGGGACACCTGGGGGTCCTTGGGCCATGTGTTGAGGGTCCCCCAAAAATCATTAATGATATTGACTTGTACATTTTTTTAATAACAGACAACCCCAAACACGTCTTTGATAGAAACCAATTTAAAAAGTAATTAGGAGAAATTAATATTTCATTTACACTTTGATAAAAAGCATGGTTTTAAGATCTTACTTTTACTATTATGTCACTGTGTTGAACAATAGTGGTTCCTTGAAATATTTTTATACAGACAAGTGAAGGGGTTCCTGGCCTCAAAAAGTTTGAGAACCCCTGCTCTAGGAACCCTAATTATTTACCTATAACCCAGAGTCAGTCAGTACACCAAAGCTTTTAGAAAGTACTCAAGACAGGAACCAGTATTTGTCCTCACTATTCAAGTATTGTTTTGTTGTGTTTATTGTGTTTAGGATCTATTTGAGCAGAGACTACCTGTTCAATAAGGTGACAGTTTTCCACAGTTTCTTCTTGTCTGCCTGTGAGAAGAGGAAGAGTTTTCAGTCTGTGTGTATAGGCCATTATGTGCTGCCTCCAGACTCTGTCCAGGAAGGTGTCTATTATTTAACTACGTAATTATTTTTTTCTCAGTGCAGTGCATATATTAAACATGATTTTTAATGCAGAGGTAAGAAATGTCATTGGGAGGCTGATTTGGGAATGTGACGATATACAGTGGACTGAGGTGAGATGCTCTCCCCAAAAAATGTAAATCTGAATATATTTACATTTTAAAACTCATCATAGCCTATTTCTTGTTTCAGACTTTGAGTGATGATGATGATGATGATGATGATGATGATGATGATGATGATGATGATGATGATTATGCAGAAGATGAAGACAGTGGCAGACAAGCAAGTCAACATAAGTGTGTCTTTTTTAGTAACATTTTTTAACAAAATACCATATTTGTAAAATGACTAATACATTACTTACACATTTATTTCAGCTCTGTAGAATCAGACTCTTCATTAAAACATTGTGAGAGTTTATCTGTGTATCCCTCCAACAACATGCAGACAGGTAACGTCATTTTTGTTTTTAAGCTTTCTCCGGAGATGCTTTGTTCAATGTTGTTACTTTTTCCACAGGTTACTTAAGCATGGACAGTCTCCCAAAGTATTCAGGCCCCTTGAGTGATTTTTGTGCGAGATGTTACAGATGTTGTTCTTGTAGCTCACACAGTTGTTTGCTTCACACGTAATCTACCAAACAACTTAACACACACATAAAAAAACTGCCAGTTACAGTCTAATTGAAACTTTAGATAATGAATTGACAAATTAGGCTTGCTTGTTGATATTGTATTTGCAACGTTACTAATTTTAAGCATGCAAAATGTGTATTTATATTGTATTTTATATAATTTATTGTGTTACATGATGTTATAAATTGTGTTACATGATGTTATAAAATTTTTTTTTCTATTGGCTTGTAAATGTCTTTCAACACAAAACATAAAAAGCATATAAACATAGTCGATCTATTGTTGTTGTTTTTTTTTATAAACTTCAGCATCATCCTCTTAATTTGGGTGATGCTGAAGTAGGAAAACATTCTTGAAATGTAGTAGAAATAATTCTATAGACTATTCGAGGAGACTTGCTGTGTTCTTTAGCAATGAACACAGCATGTCTTCAATTTGTAAACCACAAAACTGACCTAAAACTGATTTTTTTTTTTTTTTAAGTGTGCGGAGGTGGTAGCTGAAAACCGTGGATACACCATCATGACACATACATGTATCTTTTTCTTATTTTTACAAAGTATGTCACTTTTAAAAACAGCATATTTTATTGATTCCTGAAAAAAATCTCAGTGGTGCGGGAAAAGGGCCCAACCTGGCAACAACTGGGAATGAGCGGGTCGATTGGACGATACCATTTCAGACAGAGGGTCTATTTGTGTCTTCTTGTGACGAATGGATCAGGCCGTGTTTAATGGACCAATCGCGCAGTTTGTTTTGGTGTCAGCCCCAGCTTCACAGGAAGACGCAGGTGTACTTTGACACTAACCCCCAAAAAGAAATAAAGTGCACTGTTTTACCTCAGTTGCCTCGTTTTTTGGCTGTGACTTTGCTGTAGCTCAGTCTTATAGCAGCCATGGATCCGGATAATCTCTCGGTGGTGTTGCACTCCCCAAAGGACCTCAGACTGGTATGACACAGTTCACATGTGCTTTTTATACATTGTTCCTTCTTATTCCAAATCTGATAACCAGAATAATCAGACAACCCAATAACCAGCGCGCGTGATCATAACACTGATGATTATCTAAAACATGGTGATAAAGTGATCTAGGAAGTTTCCAATATTTATTTATTTTTTCTCTCGCATAACATTTGGAGATATTTTGATGATGAGTGATTACAAACTTTAGTCTGATCTAAATTTTTAAAGAAAGAATTGGTCATTTTGCTAAACTCAGTTATGGCATTGTCCGTATGCCATTTTGGTGCCTTTTTAAAATTATTTTATTTTTTTTACATGTCTATTAAATTGAGTTAGATGTTACTTTACAGAGAACAATTTCACTATAAACATTAAAAAGCACAAATCTCTTTTTATGAACAGGTTTCTCAAGTAACTGAGTAGATATAACCGAGAACTTTACCTGTGCAATAATGTTCAATAATCTTAATATGAAAAGCTTTTAATGTGCATGTAAACATAGTCAGTGAAACTCAAATGTTTTAATTTTCTTGTAGGAACAGCGTCCAGTGCCAGAGCCAGGAGCCAATGGTAAAGAGATAATCAAATGCTTTATCACCTTGATAAAGCAGTAACTCTTTATTGTCCTCAGTTAAACTCATGTTATGTCACATTTGCAGATGTGTTGTTGCAGATGCACTCTGTGGGGATCTGTGGATCAGATGTTCACTATTGGCAACATGGGCGCATTGGCGACTTTGTGCTCCGAAAGCCTATGGTTTTGGGACATGAAGCATCTGGTACAGTGATGAAAGTTGGAGCTGCTGTTAAACACCTTCAGATAGGTAATTGGTTTTGGATGAACCCTGACGGTGTAATGGAGTTTTTCCACCTTGTTTGGTTGAAAAGAGTCTGTGTTATTATACATTACCTACTCAAACATTACCAAATAACTTCTTTTACAAACATTTTCTATGTGTCAGTGTCTTTAAAGGTGGGAAATAATTATAGTTTTACTCTATTTACATAGTCCAAAGCTTGCTAAAGAAGCTTTTGCACACTAACACCCAAAATAGTTGATTTTTATCTGTGTGCTATTGACCTCTGATCTTTTCTTCATTTTTTTTAGGAGATAGAGTGGCGATTGAGCCTGGTGTGCCTCGAGAAATGGACGAGTTCTTCAAAAACGGCCGCTACAACCTCTCACCAACAATCTTCTTCTGCGCAACACCTCCTGATGATGGAAACTTGTCCCGATATTACACCCACAATGCCAACTTCTGCTATAAGTAAAGCAACATTTATCAAATAGGGAATCATTGCATTAGCTTGTAACAGAAATGACACACATTGCACGTCTTACTCAACACAGCTGCCTTATGTTTGTGCAGGTTGCCAGATAACTTGACATTTGAAGAGGGAGCACTAATTGAGCCTCTTTCTGTCGGGATCCATGCCTGCCGCAGAGCTGGTGTCACCCTGGGCAGCACTGTGCTCGTCTGCGGTGCAGGTACAAAGGAAATCTGATTTTAGATCATAATGAGAAATCTCTTACCAACCGGCTGTGATGCAAAGAGGAAATATGTCAACACAAAATTACATTGTGTTTGAACCTTGACACAGCTTTATTAATGTTTAACAAACCCTTTACTAAAACAATTAGGAACGTCGTCTAAACAAGTTAAAACTTAGTCCATGTTTATTAGTATATTTGTATATTATTTAATACTTTACTTTCACTGTAAAATCTCTATTATTACATGCTCAATACCGATGTTGAAACAGTTCAGTAGGTAAAAAGAATAAAGTTACAAGTTGTTCATGTCTCTATAGGACCCATTGGATTGGTCAGTCTGCTTGTAGCCAAAGCAATGGGAGCCTCAAAAGTTGCCATCACTGGTAAAAATAAATACATCTAACAATTAACTTAAAAATAAAGTTGCTAAAGTAAGTATTGAATTTGCTGTTTAGATCTTTCCCAGGAACGTTTATCAATGGCAAAGGAGATAGGTGCTGATTTTGTGGTGGCTGTAACCAAGGAGGACTCACCACAGTCTCTGGCTAAGAATGTGGCAGAGCTTTTAGGAGCACCACCTAAAATGACCATTGAATGCACTGGAGCCGAGAGCAGCGTTCAAACGGCCATCTATGTAAGTACTACTAGCTTATGATTCATTTTGTGTTCATGAAATGTTTTTTATGCTTTCTAATGTTGATTTTGACTGTCAGGCCACTCAGTCTGGAGGTGTGGTGGTGCTTGTGGGACTTGGTAAAGAAATGGTCTCTATTCCTCTGGTCAATGCTGCTGCAAGAGAAGTAGACATTAGAGGAGTTTTCCGCTATTGCAACACGTGAGTACATGCATATAGGATTGGGCGATATTGACACAAATTAATATCTGGATTTTTTTTTTTTTTGGCATATTACGATAGTAGTGTTTATTGTGATTTGCACAAGTTTTGACTTTCATAAATTTGCCAGTAGAACACGTAAATATAGTTTTTGTTTCAAGAATAGAGGCATTTATTTTTCTTTTTATAGTTTAAGTTAATGTGTATTTTTTCTATATTATGTAAAAATAGATATTTATGCTTTTTCCATTTGCAATTTTAGGTCAAGCTAATCCAAATCTGCTCAAAACATATTCCTGGCACATCTTCCCCTGTTATCTATTTGTTTTTCATGTTTAATTATCAAATAAATATTTGTTAAATAATTACAAAAGTGCAGGCATCTCCCATAATGCCCTGCTTTCCTGTTTTGTGAAGAACTTTGAATTACTTAATGTACAATTTCTATTTCATTTTATTGTGGACTAGCTTTTTGTGGCATGTTTTTACTCCACGATAAACTTGATATTCAATTTTTGCATATCTGAAAAACAACATTCATGATATGATCTAAAATTCAATATATTGCCCAGCTCTGCAAGCATATCTAGTAAAACAGTCACAACACTGATCTCATGGTTTTGTCTTGCAGGTGGCCCATGGCAATAGCTATGTTGTCATCAGGGAAAGTCAATGTGAAACCTCTAGTGACCCATCGTTTTCCACTGGAGCAGGCGCTGCAGGCCTTTGAGACCACCAGGCAGGGACCGGGATAAAGGTCATGTTAAAATGTGACAAAAATGACCAGAACCCTTGACCCTTGACTTTTTCATAAGAGATTAACCAAAGACCAAAACTGTAGACACTGGACATTGAACTTGACTAACAACAGGATAAAGAAAAACACTAGAGTGAACACTGTAGTTTTAAAATATAAAGCGCTGTCGTTGTATAACTGTTTACATTAAGCCTACATGATTTTGTAGTCTAAAGAAATTAAATTCACCTTACAATTGTTAATGCATTGTGATGTTCTTACACAACCTGCACTACCCTGTGAAACAGATGGAGGGCAGCAGAGTCTTAAGGTTTAAACATGTTCTTTGTACGTGGAACAGTGTTTACAAACAACAATAAAAATAGTAAAAGATAGTATTCTTTGGACCAATGCCAATAGGTTTCTGAATATTTTACTCATAGGGCCACATTTATCAAGCATCTACTCATGTGTAAATAAGTCAGGGAGAGACATTTTCTCTAACACAGACACTAAGATACAAAATTTGAGGTGGCACCTATTCGTTTTGTGTAATATATTACAGATAAGTGGTCCAATATTGAATTAAGTGCAAAACACTAACAAATAACATGTTTTTCAGTTTGCACTTGCATTCTAACACCTTGCTTTAAAAATTAAGCCCATAGTGTACTAAATATTTTTTTTTCACTACAGAAGATTAAAGCTCGAGCTGTCTGCAACTTGTTTTGTTTATACAGCAAGAGCCTAACATGATAAATGAATCCATTTAGTTTGTCCAATAACCACACGTTAGATACATTGATCCAGTTAAAAAATCCAGACAGGTTTAGCTCTGATTTTATTCATCTTGCCACATTGACATGATTCTACTTTACGAGGCATGCACACAGATAATGTTCATATGGATCAGATTTACTGCGATGCGTTGTAAAACCGCTACTTTGTGGTACGGCTTTGTCTGTCACAGTGAGCGATTCACAGTTCCCTCTCGAGACGCAGCCAACAAACAGGCGTGGAGATGGCAGCGGCGACTAAACCTGTGCATTTTGCTTTTTTACATGAGCACAATACTTGGACAAGTTTCTTTTTTATGTACAGACATTCTAATACTGCGTATGGCAATGAGACAGCTCACACTACACGGTTACATTCACAATCAACTCATATCCAGCACATATGAGTTTCAGTCAGAGACATTAATGAAACAGTAGCACACAAAGAAAACATCTTTGTCCAAAGCTTGTATTTTTGAAGCAGAATTAATGCTTTTAATAGATTTACCTGTTACTTGTTATTTGAATGTGTGCGTTGCATGTAGAGTTTAGAAAATACGCCCCTTGCCTTAGAAGTTGTGTATTGCCATAAAATGAAGAAAAAATATATGGCATTTCTCCGTTTACCCCTGCTGAAAGCATTGTTTCGATTCACATGATCACACCAATTTTAAACCAGCAATTTCATCACACAAGTCATTCCCCTTTTCAGACATGAACATTCCGAGCTGGCTTTATCATTATAGATCCTCATACAGTAAGTTACATACAATATATATTTACAATTTAGCCGTGGACCTTCCCCAGTGCCTTCAATATTAGCAAAAAAGTATGTATTTACATGAAAAATAAATAAACTTGAGGAATATGGGGCTATACACAAGTATGTATAGATGCATTATATTGCAATAAATGAATATAAAAAATAAATTGTGAACATTCACAAGTTCATACACACACCCTTTAAAGCACAGACAACACTCTCACAAACACATTTTGTGTGGCTGGTCCAATGGTAAAAGCGCTTTATGTTGTTGCTATGGCCACTGCATGTAAAGCATAAATAAAACATGATTATGTTGAACTTAATTGGCCGATGTTGAGCAGGGCAAAACATGTTGCCCTGTTTGATAAGGTTATCCTGTCCCGTTGAGTGATTCATGGACATTCTTCATATGTACATAGGTGTCTCCTGTCCTGTTAGGAGTCTAAACATTGCGGCTGGCATTGTCTTCATGTGGATCTGGAAACAACACAAAATATTGTATTTCAAGTTAAATTATTATGACAATAAATAAAACAGTAGGTGTAGGTAGGGATAGATTTATTTACCAATTGTATAAGTTCCAAACTTGAATAAGCAAAAATATGTGTGTGGAAAACCAGTCTAATTATTTTAGTTTTGAACTTTTAAGTGTGCCATAGTTGTTGGTCAGAGGTTAAATACAAATACAAATCAAAACTAAAACTAGCAGTGACAGATTTTCATTTGACAAAGTGTCACTACAAAATATAATCATAAAATATAATCACATTAACACATGCCTTTTCCTAGACAGTTTTGAATGATTATGAGCTTTATTAGAACTACTATGAGTTTATTTGAGCAAAATTGTCAGTCTATAAAGCTCGAGGTCGTGACACACAACAGCCGAATCTTCAGTTGGTTCATGTTGAACCAATGGAGATTTTAAATGGCTAAATACTGAAAATAGTGTTAATTGAAGCCTATTCTGACTTTTTCTTATATTGTTTGGCTAATGTATTCCTATAGAAGTATTACAAACCTGACAAGAAATATGACAGATTGCCATTATTTCCATGGTTACCGTTGTTGCTTCATGAGCCTTATTGTCTACAACCTCAATTCTAAAAATAACATTTTACCATAAGAGTGGTAAAACATTGGTATCAATTATTTAGGTATTGGTTTAATTTTTGTATTGTGACATTTCTCTAGTGCAAATTATTTTCTATATTAATGTAAATGATTAATAGTGAATTCATCTTCTGTCAAATCTTTTTCCTTGGATGCTAATGTATGAAGGAGCGCACCTCTCCCACAGAGTTGGACAGCGCCTGGACAATCTTCTCATGAGCTGTTGCGACCACGCTCTGTCCGTTGATCTCGATGATCCGGTGGCCCACACGGACTCCGCCTCGTTCAGCGATGCCCCCTCGCATCAGACTGCAGATCTACAAACGTATAAATACACAAATATAAATATAGGCTTAACTATAGCTTTAATATCACAACTAAAATAATCTAGGGTGGGCGAAATTGGTGTGTTTTTGCATTGTCTCAACAGCAAGACTTTTAACAATGCGTCAGAAGTGTGCAAAAAATGTGATTCAAAAATATAAAATACTGTCAATGGTAACAATATAATGTCATCTTTTCTAGAATTTTTTTTTACATCTAGGTCTAATACTAGCCCGGGATGTGTCATTGTCGTTTTTAGCACAATTCGCTTTAACGGAACAGCTAAACTCGTTCATACTTCTGAGGATTGTGAAAAGCAGTGAGAAACAATGCATTAGGTAAGTGAGAAAAATGTGACTGCTGTAAAAAGTAAAAAATTGAAGATGATAAAAACTTACACAGCTCATTCATTAGTTTCACTTAGAGACAATACACTGGGTATTTTGTAGCTATAATTGAAATATTACTCATATTTTCATCTCTCCCCTTCTTAAATGAAAAAATGTAAACTTACAATGCCATTTTGGACACTAAATCCCAGCTGATACTTCAGATCCGGTCTCTTGATAAGGACAGTAGTTACAGGAGGACAGCTCACAATATTCATTTTGACCTGGACCTGTTCTTCAAGCCCTAAAAACATCAATTTAAGCAATTACCTGACATGAAATGTATGCTTATGTACAGTATGTGGTTTGCAGTACCTTAATGATTCCTGACAGGTGGCAAGGGGCAGCCCCACAAGACTGGTGTTATTGATGGACATGATCTGATCCCCAATCTTGAGTTTTCCTGATCGTGCTGCTGGTCCTCCGTTCATCATGTTGGCCAAGATCACTGTGGGCAAAATAGAGCCCCAGCCCGACTCCACAATCACCACTCCCAAAATCTCCCCTTTAGTCTTCTCCAAAGTGAGCTACAACAGAGACATGTGACATTAGTAAGTCAACAACATATTTGACTTTGTTTACCAGCTTGACTAATGTACATTATACCACTATAATTTTTTTTGCACCAAAAACTGATTTTCTCACCTTAGGACAAAGTACAGAATAAAGTATATTACAAGCTACCTATTAAGTACAAAGAGGAGCATGGTTTGTGATTTATTCCAAAGCTGCTGGTAATGCTTCAGGGCACTGCGCTGACTACAGAAATAGTAACTACAGACTTCCGGTAGCCATGCGTGGTTGAGTCGTGTGACGGAGACTCTCCCAGTTTTTTTTGAACTACTTTTATGCTAAAGATAACCCCAAGCAGTGCCGCACCTTGGTACTTTCTACAGAAGGTCAGTTTAACGATAAAATGAGCTTTTCAAAGCAAAAACCTCAATCTCAAGCTCCACAACAACCTCAGACACGATCGTCAAGCCTCGTCGGGAAACTAGCCGCACCTGTGGCGGTAGAGGAGGAGGACGGGGAGACAGAAAATATCACTATGCATCAACTGATAGTGCAACTGCAAAAACAGCGACATTCTCTCAAAGAAGACATGTCTACATTAATTAAAGACTCAATCAAGCCCATTCAGTTATCTGTAGATTCGCTGAATGAACAGTTCCAAGATTTCAAATAAAACTGACCCAAACTGAAACACTTGTTGGTGAAAACTTTGAGAAACTTACCAAAGCTGAAGCAACAATCAAACACTTGCAAGTAGAGAATAGATCCCTCTCAGAACGCATAGACGATTTGGAGAATAGACAACGCAGGTCTAACTTGAGAATCACAAACATCCCGAAGACAGCGAGAAAGGACATGTATGGGAGCTGACGCCTTCCCAAGACCGCCAACTCTGGAGCGAGCACATCGCACGCCGGGTGGATCTCCCACTGAACGCCATCTGACTTCACCCAGGACCTTCCTGGTATGTTTTCATTACTACCACGAAAAGGAGAAAGTCCTGCGCTGGGCACGAGAGCACGAGATGAACTACAACGGAACTATTCTGAGAGTCTATCCGGATTTAAGCTCAGCTCTCTCCAAGAAACGCGCCGCGTTCAAGACGATCAAACATGAGCTGTATCAAAGAAAAGTCGCGTTTCAGTTGCTTTACCCCGCACGGCTCCGTGTGCGAGTTGATAATGAAACGCTTATCTTCGAGTCTCCACAAGCTGCAAAGGCCTGGCTATCGGATTATGGCGATACAAGTAAGTGACTGCGTTGGCACCATCACTAGGGATGTATCTTACATGTAAAGACTATAAAACATGAACTGTCCAAGTGGCCACTATGTGATCATATGTTGATTTTCTTTCTTTCTTTTTTTTTTTTTTTTTTTTTTTTTTTCCTCTTATATATATATTTTTTAATTATTATTATTATTATTATTGTGTTTTTTTTTTTTTTTTCCTGGAGTCATTATTATTATCATTAATCTTATTATTCTTAGGTCACTATTTAGTAGTGTAATTATAAAAAAAAAAAGAGATGGAAGCAGAGATCATAAATAAAAATTCGTTGGTAATGTTTAAATAAATATATAACATTATAAGAATGTACTTATACTCTTTATTTACCTTTTTTTTTTTACTGCTGTTTTTTTATTTTTCAATTTTTTGAAAACAACGTATTTTTATGATATAAATTTTATAAATTTGTATACTTTTTATCTAGTTATTTTTGTATTTTGTTATTATTATTTCTATTATTATTAATTTTTTTATTATTATTAATATTGTTTTATTTATTTATTTTTATTATTAATAATATTAATTATGTATGTGTATGTATATATATATATACATATATATATATATATGTGTATGTATATGTATATTATATATATATATATAGTTTTTTTTTTTCTTTTTTTTTTTTTTTTTTTTTTCTTTTTTTTTGTCACTTCTTTCAAGACTTGGGGTGACTAGTTGATATTACGGGAAGTCTCACGTATGGGGATAGGGAAATAGGGAAAGAATGCTTTGGAGCTGGAAGTTGCAGAAGATTAGAGGGCTTTCTTTTATACTTTTTTATTTTTATTTTTATATTTGTTTGTTTTCGTTTGTCTTTTTTGTTTTGCTTTCCTCCTGTAAGATCTTGCCCTAAAATCACTAAAGTTTGTCAGAATTTCACCTGTACCAATCACAAGCACAATATATTTCCATTACTATGGAAAACGTGAATAAGGATGTAAACTACAAGGGATTAATTTTCGTATCACAAGCTGGAACGTAAAAGGGTTGAATGGACCAATTAAAAGAACCAAAATACTAAAACACTTAAAATTTTTAAATACGGACGTGGCCTTTCTGCAAGAAACACATTTAAGAAGAGAAGACCACTTTAGGCTGAGAAAATCATGGGTAGGGCAGTTCTTTCACTCAAATTTCGACCATAAATCAAGAGGTACTGCCATATTATTTAAAAAAAACCTAGACTTTACACTGGTCGAAATTAAAAGTGACCCTCATGGTCGATTTACTATAGTATCCGCTATACTAAATCAAATTCCATTTGTTTTTGTAAATATCTATGCTCCTAATGGAGATGATGTTGAGTTTGTAAACAAATTAATCACTCAAATTCCAAACCTCAACAACAGTTTTGTAGTCTTTGGTGGGGATTTTAATTGTGTTATGAACCCCACTCTTGACCGTTCAAATCCTAAAATACAATCATTTTCTAAAAAGGCAACGGCTTTATCAAATTTTTTTAATGAAATTGGTTGTTACGACCCATGGCGCTTTTCAAATCCAACAGCAAAAAAATTTTCTTTTTTTCTTCTGCACATCAATCATACTCTAGGATAGACTATTATTTTATTGATAAATCCCTTCTTCCTCATGTTAAAAATATAGATTACTCTGCAATTGTAGAATCAGACCATGCCCCTGTTCTACTTGATTTGAGTTTCTCATCCAGACCAGGTCACTCTCTCTGGAAATTAAATACACATTTCTTAGCTGATGATAAATTCTGTAGTCATATTGAAAATGCAATAGATAATTTTATCATAACCAATAAATCCAATACTGTATCCCCTTCTTTACTATGGGAAACACTGAAAGCAGTAATTAGAGGAGAAATCATCTCTTTCTCAAGCTCTTTAATTAAAAAAAGGAAACGTGAACAGGAACATCTGATTAATTCAATTCAAATTCTAGATAAAGAGTACTCCTCTTCTCCTACACCAGAGCTCCTAAAAAAAAGACTGATTCTCCAAACTCAGTATAATTTGCTTTCTACTGATAAGACTGAGAGAGACATTCTCCAAAGTCGTACTCAGGTTTATGAACACGGTGAGAAAGCAGGCCGTCTTTTGGCCCACCAAATAAAGAGTAAATCAGCTTCAAAATTAATACCTCAAATTTACAAGTCATCTCAGGAGATAACAACGGATCCAATCGAAATAAACGACTCCTTTAAAATATATTATTCTAAATTATATTCATCAGAGAGTCCCAATGACAAAAGAATAATGAATAATTTCTTTGCAAAATTAAATGTCCCCACAATAAACCTGAATGAAAAGTCTGAATTGGACAATTCTCTTCAATTGAATGAAATTAAAAACTCAATTATGAGGATGCAATCCGGAAAGGCCCCTGGCCCAGATGGATTTCCTATAGAGTTTTATAAAAAATTTTCCTCTAAATTAGTACCTCTTCTACTTGAAATGTTTAATCACTCTTTAAAAATTGGAACACTGCCCCTACTTTGAATGAAGCGACAATTGCTTTGATACACAAATCTGGTAAAGATCCTTTGAGATGTAATTCATACCGACCTATTTCGCTCCTTAACTCAGACTTCAAAATTTTAGCCAAGACCCTTGCGAATAGATTGGACCCAGTAATGACAAATATAATTTCATCCGACCAAACTGGCTTTATTCCAGGCCGCCAATCTTTCACTAATATTCGTAGAGTTCTCCATGTTATTCATTCGGACGCCTCCTCTGCTTATCCAGAGTTCATAGTCTCTCTGGACGCAGAGAAGGCGTTCGACCGCGTAGAATGGGAATACTTATTTACTGTACTAGAAAAGTTCGGTTTTGGTGAGGATTTTATTTCCTGGATCCGTCTGTTATATTCCAATCCTAAAGCTTCTGTTGTTACTAACAGTATGCGCTCTGAGGCATTCCCCTTGACAAGAGGAACGCGACAGGGGTGCCCTTTAAGCCCCCTTCTCTTTGCTCTGGCCATAGAGCCTCTTTCTTCCACATTAAAGAACTTATCAAATTTTAAAGGAATCTTCAGAGGATCAGTCGAGCACAAGGTTTCTCTCTACGCTGATGATTTATTATTATTTCTTTCAGACCCAAATTCTAGTCTCAATGATATTATAGAAACCCTGAAATGTTTTGGTTCATTTTCTGGATACAAGCTAAATTTTTCTAAAAGTCAATGCTTCCCAGTGAACAACCTCGCTAAGCAGATGAAAGAGGATGCCCTACTTTTTCCTATATCTAAAGCAGGATTCAAATACTTAGGAATCCATATAACAGAAACATTTTCTGCGATGAAGGAAAACAACTTCATACCATTGTTAGAGAAAACTAGATTAGACTTTAAGAAATGGGGCTCTCTTCATTTATCTCTCGTGGGGAGAATAAATTGTATAAAAATGAATATTTTACCAAAATTTTTGTATCTGTTTCAGGCTATTCCTTTTCTTCTTCCAAAATCCTTTTTTAGTACAATAGATAAACTAATAATTTCTTTTATATGGAATGGAAAAAACCCAGACTACGTCTTGAGTATCTCCAACAATTAAAGAAAAACGGAGGGTTAGGCCTCCCAAACTTTAGAAACTACTATTGGGCAGCAAATATTGCTAAGATTGTCCATTGGTATCATAATTCAGGCTGGTGCAAAACTGAAATTGCTCCAAGCCCCACAACCTTACTAACCGCTTTAATCACCGCCAACCTACCTTATCCCTCCTCTCAAACGATCAGTTCTCCGATAGTTAAGGTTACTCTTCAAATCTGGTACCAATTTAGGAAAAACTTTAATCTTTTAGAACCCTCTAGCCTTGCCCCGATCACTAATAATCCCTTTTTTCCTCCTGGAAATTTAGATAGTACATTTGAAAAATGGAGAGACCAGGGTATCTTATCGTTTCAAGATTTATACATTAATAACATCTTTGCAGACTTTAATACACTGTCAAAAAAATTTTTACTTGCCCCATCAGGTCTATTTCGTTATTTCCAGATCCGTGATTATGTACGAAAAATATCCCCCTCATTTCCCAATCTGGGGCAGCCAACAAGATATGATATTCTGCTACAGCTTAACCCTCTAAAAAAGGGTTTAATATCACAAATATTAGGTGTAATAACATCATTTAGTCAAATACCTCATCTTAAAATGAAAGAACAGTGGTCTGCAGAACTGGGGGTGGAAATTTCTTAGAAACCTGGGATGACGCTCTGGACAGAATCAATAATTCTTCAATATGTGCCCGCCTTAGCCTATTGCAATTTAAGGTTGTGCATCGTGTGCACTACTGTAAAGCAAAATTATCTAAAATGTATCCTAACACTACCAACACTTGTGATAGATGCAAATCTTTTACTGCAGATTTAGGCCACATGTTTTGGGGGTGCTACAAATTAACAGGTTATTGGACTTCAATAATAGGACTTCTTTCCCGGGCATTTGAAATCGATTTAACACCAACAGCAGAAATTGCCATTTTTGGTGTTGTTGGCCACACTTACAAAGACATTTTAAAAAAATATAAGAATATTGTAGCATTTTCCTCTCTTATAGCTAGGCGAAGAATACTTCTAGAATGGAAATCATCTGATCCACCTCAATTTTCAAATTGGCTGAAAGACCTGTTACACTACTTAAAGCTTGAGAAAATAAAGTATAGCACCAGAGGCTCAAGTAAGCAGTTCTACCTACTGTGGGGCCCTCTGCTAGATTATGTTGAAAGGACAAGAAACCTTGATATTAGCAAGTAGTTGTCAGGGTTTTTTTTTTTTTTTTTTTTTTTTTTTTTTTCCTAATTTTAATCCCTTGTAAGGACATCTCCTCAACATTTGGTTCAAACTTTGACATGGTGTGATTGTGTAAACTAGTGATAAACTATATAAATCAGGGCTTTTTTCTTTCTTTCTTTCTTTTTTTTTTTTTTTTTTTTTTTTTTTTTCCTTCTCTCTTTCTTTCCTTTCTTTCTTTTTTCTTTCTTTTGTTTTTTCTTTAGATCTTTCTTTCGTTTTTCTTTTCTTTTTTTAGTGCCTTTATAGTTTTCTTTCCTCTTCCTTTCTTCCTTTTTCATGCTTTCTTTTTTTCCCTTGCGTTCTTCTTCTCTCTTTTTTTTGCTTTCTTTATTTCTCTTTCTTTTTTATTGTTTTCTTTCTTTTCTCTTTTTGTATTTTTTTGTATTTCTTCGTATTTTTTTTTTTTTTTTTTTTTCTTTTGTGTAGGTATGCATACATGCATATATGTATATATATACGCCTAGGTATAGAGCTATGTGTAAGTATGTACCACTGACCTATGTATGTACGTACGTACACATTTGTGATGTTTGTTATTGGGTTTGTATATGCTGTATATTTGTAAGCATATGTACTGTTTTTGTTGCTTTTGGGGAAAAAAAAGTGACTCGCTCCTATGTGAAGATCATGCATTAATTCACATAATAAAAACATTTGAAGTAGAATAGTAACTACAAAAATCTCCAACAGAGCGGGAGTTCTACATTTGACGGTCTTTTTATTAAAATAGATTGTGTTTTATAAATTCTACAAATCTTGCTTTTTTACATTAGCAGGTGGTTCTCTGAGTAGAATAAAACTAGTTAACGGGGGTTTTCAAATATTTTTCATCAACAGCACATAATGAAATACATACAGCAAAGGGCTGATCAAGAATCAAGCTCAAATATGTATACTTCAGCAGAGGTGGAAAGACTAGTATTTGCTCACAAATTTTGCACTATGGCATGGCTAATGTACTCAAATACAGTTAAAGTGACTAAAATGATACTTATGTAAAATTGAGTATAATTTTGAAAAATAATACTCAGTGAATACTAACTACTTGTTACTTCTGTATATGGTTTAGTAACATTTTATGTATCCAAAACTTGATTTATCACACCATTTTAAGTCAACGTCCATATATTGTCTGAGTTCTGGACAATCAGACACAAGAATATATTTTGTAGGTTTGGCGATTCAGAAAGAAGCAGAGTAGACAGATAAGAATTAGAACTTGTGCTGTACTCATTGATTTAACTGTAACTCATTACAATACTTTGCCTTGTTTTACTCAATACACGTAAAGTGCAATGAGCCAAAAAGTTTACTCAATCACAGTAATATTATATTATTAGTAATGAGTCTCGTTCATTTATTATTACATAGATTGACTTAAGTCAAAATGACAACATCAGTTAGGACAAAAACATTTGATACTGTGTTTAAAAGGAGTACAAAGTAATAGATCCATTAAGCAGGACGTCTGAAGGATAAAACATTTGGGCGAAGGCTGCTTTTCTCTGAGCCGTGGTTTAGACATTCCAAACTTAAAGTAACAATAGACGTCCTTGTCTGCAGCTATTGTCTGTTCACCATGCTCTGCCAAGATTCAATAAAAAGTCAAAGTTTATATTAAATGCTTGTTTTACAAACCTCTTTGCAGTTCTCAGAGTTGGAGAAGTGTATGAGGTCGTCGTTGTACATCTCTTGAGTGTTGATGATGTCACTGTACTCCTTTTGGCTCAAGTCCTCTGGGTTAATGCCATTGGCTCGAAGGAACTCTTGGTAAGCTACACTGAAGGCCTGCCCGATGGACTGAGCTATGAGCTGGGCCTGCAGATTACAAAGACACAGCGCCGTAATGGATTTAGATCAATATATGCAAAATGTCTTATAGAAGTGTATTTTAATCAAACTCTATTTGTAGAGTTTTGTTAGTTGTTAAAGGGAAGTTTAAAAGGGCAGAACAATGTATATAACATAACTAAAGAAAAGCATGTACAGTATACATTATTCTAATCAAATTATGCATAGCATTCAGGAGAACAAAAAATAATGCTTTGAATCTAATGTAGCTCTCAAACCCATTCAAAGCACCTTCCCGATGGTATTAGATATATAAAAAGAAACCAGTCAACTTTGATTAATCACATTTACTATATATATATAAATTAGACTGTGCGCGCTTTCAGTCAAATAAGTCTGCCTGTGTGCATTTATTAACTGGTAGTTTTGTGAAAAACAATGTGTTCCTGAGGTTCAGAAAAACAATTATCATTAAAAAAAATACTTAGGTGATCTTAGTTATTTCAAAAGAAAGCAAGAAGCAACTGGACAAACAGTGGCTAAATGTTCATAAATTATGCAATGGCTAACTTTTGTGGTGTTGGTTTCGCCTGTCTTTGCCAAGAATGTTTCTCAGTATAACTAAACAATGTCTTATATTTGTTTGGTTACATATTTTTTATTTATTAAGATAGAACTTCCCTAAAAACGGTGTATTCTTATTCGCCGGGCCACAGACTTGATTTGATGTTGTAATCTGCTTGTCTCCATGGAAAGAGCAGTTTTAACTAAACAGTTGAACATTTCGGGCAAAACAATGAGATTTAAGAGCAAAAAAAAGATGTCAGATCCACCACCAAGAAAAGTACATACTGTACTTTAAAGGTTGTATGCTTTTTTTTCCTTATTAGACAGATTGACAGATAGATTAATTCAATAACATACAAACACATACAAACAGTGGACAGGGTGAGACCAGTAAAATGTTGGCCAATGGAATGCCTCATTACCTATTGGCCTGTTCACTTGTCAGTCAAACTAAATATATTGCTAATGCCCAGTAAACAGTGGACAAGGCAGCAGTTGGCAGTATAACACATGTGCATCATTTGTGAACAGTTACTGGATTTGTCTTTGTATAATCCTTCATACAACCTTGGTTTTGTTGATTTATTTTCTTGTGCGATATCCAGAATCTACAAATGATTTTGTAACTAAATTGAAGAATAAAAAGGTAAACTCTTGATGCAGCCGTTGCGGCTGGCAGAAACTGCAGATAGAGTTTAGGAGCGGAGAAGAGGCGCTGAATGCTTCTATTATAATTCTGGCTGGCCCTTTGATGCTGGCAGTGGGCTGAGCTGAGAGGCAGAGACAGGAGTCCAGCCTTTAGACTGACTGGCACAGACGCACTGGGCTGCTGGCTGCTCAGTCAAACTCTGTAAATGGTGCCAACTCCTGCTGAATCTGCTTCAACTCCACAAACTGGGCTCAAAACGTCTGGCCCATCAGCATAAGTGGACAAACAAAACAGCTTAGCCCTCAACATAAATGATTTGAGTTAACATAAAGCAGCTCTTTCATCTGGTGTGGCGTCCCTCTCATCACCAAGGCACTGGGTTTAATCCTGATGTTCATGTTTTTACTCAAAGATTTAGTCTAGTTAAAAATGTAACGCTATCCATAAAGGAAGAGAACTTTAGTTGTATGGGGAAATTTCAGTGAATTGCAAAGTAAATAACACACGTTAAGGTGTACTGTTTAACTTTTCTGGAAGAGATCTACTGACACTATGGTGATGTTTTTGCTTTACCTAGAATGATTATCTATGATAGCAACATAGTAAATTTTATTAATGCTTCTTATAATCTCAAAACATACAGAAGTAGTTAATTTTAAGCTGTTTTTTGTAATCAAAATGTAGTTTTCTTTTAATACACATCAATCACATTTCACAACTTTCACAGATCACAGCTTTGCCAAGCATGTAGCCCGGCACTTCCTGGTTCATGAATGAATAAAAATGCTTTATTATTATTAGCTTTAAAAAAAATTGAGCAGCGGTGCGCGGAGAATTGCAGCGGCCCGGAGGCTCACTCCAAACTTAATTTCATTGTACACTGTGACAATGACAATAATCTTTTTGTTGTGTTCTGTTTAACTGGGAACTGGTATTTTTCAACTGGGAAAAAATCAGCATTCCCATTTATTTTCATTTTAACTCCAATATATTAGCACGGGAGGAAAACAAATTGGTTCTTTATCACTAGAAAAAATGCTTTCAGCCCATTTAACAATAATCTTATCTTCTAATTGTCATCTAAATGTAAAAAAACCCAAAACGATGTAAAAGTATCATCTGAAACCAAACAATTCTATATACCGTACTTTCAATTTAAACATTTTGCTTATAAATGGATTCGATTTACTTACATCCTCAGACTCAAAAATGGCAGATCATTTGTACTGCTTCTTTGCCTCGGGAGCCCCCGGTGTGGTCTCAATACAGTCCTGTGACGCTGTCCGTGGCATTCTCCTCCGAGCCATCAAGACCACTATGTTTCCAATGTCAGCGATGTAGGAGATGGTCCGCAGTGCATTGTCCATCATTGTTTCCTGTAGAAAGGTAAACATTTCATTTATTTATAAACATGCAGATTAAATGAATTTTACAGTAGTCCATCTGTCCCAAACACAAGAACAAATGCACTGTGAATATGATCTACTTTTTTTGTCAGTCTGAAAGTGTGGCATGGCTCAATGTTTCTTTGTTAAATGACTTTTGATAATAGAGAGACACTACAGACAAAAGAAGCACGCCGCCTTTGCCAATTTTAAACTGATCTTCCATTTATTTTTTGTTCTGTGTAATGAATAAGCTTTAATGCATTTTTTCTGCAGAACAGACAAGTGTTTAAATCTAAGAGCTGCACTTTTGGAGATGAGTTGAGAGAATAATTGGAGTTAGAAGTTTGGAGAGGTCAGTGACATAATTGGCAGTTATATCTAAAGTTAGCTCCTAGGCAATATGTGAAGTGACAGAATAACACAATGCTGGTATCTTTTGTTTACCACTGTTTTTGTCTAATGCATCAATACCAATTAAGAGATGCTTTGAAGGTGGAGTGGCAAAAAATGACTCAAATAAAAGCAAAGCTTCTTCAAAATAATATTACTCAAGTAAAAGTACAAAGCAGTGATTTAAGAAATTACTCATAAGTATTTTTAGAAGCAGGTTCTCACAAAGGGGTCATTTTAATTGTAATTTTCTAGATGTAACAATCTGATTTATTGTATGAGGTGAAAGTAATAGGAAGAATAAACCAGCAAATGTAACTGTACTAGCCAATTCTGAAGCTGAAGTAAATAACTTTTTCCTCATAGCACTTAAAATGTATTGTAATAAAAACATATCTGAAAAAGTCAGATCTCTACACGCTGCATTTATAGCTTGTAAGAACAAAAAAGCCATGTGAGTCAATATATGACGCTTTGGGATGAGTGCAGAGTGGCTTGCTTCACTTTTATGTCAGAAAAACCTGTTTGAGTTTGTGAGAGTGAGAAAGGAAGAGTTTGAAATGCATAATATATACATCCATTTTTTCTTCAACTTTCCCTGTCTGCCTTTAACTTTCCCTGTCTGTGAGGGTCAGGGAAAAACTAGGAAGTCATTAGTTAACCCATACATGCATCTGTTGCATAGAGCAAAACAAAATTTAAGTATTCTTGGAACAAGCGGACTGTGTTTTGATTAAATTTAAATGTACTGTATAATCAGATTACATCCCACAATGCTCTGGTAAATTAAATCCAGGGGACATGCTCGTCTAAAATAATGAACAGGTGTGCAGCGGGATGCCTGTGACGCTACAACTGAGGCCTAAACTGTAATCATGTTTGTTCAGTCAGGCTGATAATTGTCTTATGTCAGAAAGTCAGATTTGAAGTGTGAAAAAGTTACAACAGGCCACTTAATGTTTTTACTGTAAGAGTCAAAAGGCCATCTGGAAAGAACTGTATTGAATTGTTAAAAGCAGTAGTTCTCAATCATTATAGATGGTCTGGATTAACATAAAGCAGCCCTTTTCACGTGGTACAATCTCTTTCGTGTTTCGTGTTTGAGGTTGTGAAAGTCAGATATAGACTTATTTGGCTCAGTGAAAATAATTTTTAGCCAATGAGCCTATCTTCCTACAGGTAAAGACAAATGCTTTGGCTGAGGTCCACACTTTCTTCTGTTTATGTGCTATTTTACATCGAACATCTGCTTATTTTCACCCTTAAACCAGAGCTAAAACTTTTTCCCAGCGTTGTACATCACATTAAGACTTCTGCAGCTTTTATAAACTCAGACTAATGTATCTTCTGCAGCAGTTGTTGTTTTATGAATCACAGTGAGCGGCCCTAATCACATTGCCTTGAGCTTTTAAAATGTAGAATAAAGGCGGCTCTTTCTCTACCACTGGCAGGGCACACAAACCAGATGGAGAAGGAACGAAAAGAGAGACTGCATTGCACCAAGCACCAGTTCCTGCCAGGCTGCTGCCCACACACAAGAACTGACAGCGTCTCAACTATGCAAATGAATCATCTGCCACATGCGTATACATTTAGAGGCCTCTGAGGCATAAAGCTATTTTCATCGTTTTGAAAAAGGCAAAGAAACACAGCAGCTTCAATCACAAAATCTACAGTGGAAATGTTCATCCAGAGACTGACCTGTTCTAGAGCTACAAGGGTTACAAAAAAGTCTGTTAATAATGTGAATAATTCAGTCTGTGAGGCAAGACATACAAAATAAGTAATGTAATTTGACAGTTTAATAATAGAACTGAAAAATGTATTTTTTTTTCTCTCAGGGTTGATTTTGCATTTCTTTTTATGACAATATTTTATTCACGTGGT